>OX465380.1:625415-668822 GCA_950004255.1 Mesopsocus fuscifrons
CAGACAAAACCACGTTTCATTAGTTGCAATATTAAGGGAGTTAAGGCCAAAAAACCAGATTTCGAAAAAGTCCCCCATTCCCCCCCCCCCTTCGTCCGATTTCCCCCATTAACGAACTCGACCGAGATTTCAGTCCCTAATATTTTATTAATTAGCCAAAACCAATTATTTTTCAAAAATACGGGGATCCAGGGGTCATAAAAAGAACTGTGAAGAAATGTTTCAAAAGTGACACTACTGGTACGACTACAATAGGTAGATTTTTCTTCGAAATCTACCTAATTGAACAGGTCCTTGTTCCAGTTTTGTTTCTTCTATTCTACTCGGAAAGAAAGGGATGAGAAATACAATCCGATGTGCTGACAACGTGGTCTAGTTTAAAACAAGAGATAGGTACTTACTGAAGACAAGACGTCGAATAAACAGGAACGGTGCTGAAACAATAAATTAAACAACAGTGTCAGTTAGTTATATCACAGAGCTACATACGTACGTACGTCAGATGGAGATGACTTATAAAACACTTTTTACTCGTAAGGTAAAGTATTCTTGCGGGCCAATTTTCGGCAAACCTCAACTTTGAACCGTCATTGCTCCCAGACCTCAAAAGCGACTGAAACTTGCATATACATTTCGGAAACGTCCATTCCTTCGAAATATGAAAACCATCTCACTTTTTTCCTCCGACGAAAAGTTTGCCCACAGGAGTTTTTAGAAGAGGTCAGGTACTCCGTGTCAGTAACGTACCTATGTGTGTACGTACGTACGTACGTCAGTCTGTCGCGCAACTGTTCGTCCGATTTTGCTCAAATTCGGTATGTAGGTACCTAATGTAAATATCTGGACATCTTTTTTTGATAAATTTTGATAACTCAAAAATTGCGCCTGCTATGGTAAAAAAAAGGCCAAAAATCGTGTTTTTTGACAGCTAAGAAGGGCTGGAAGCTACGTATATCAAGTTGGAAGCTTGAAAATTTGCGAAAGTGTTATTGAATAGATGTTTTTAGGTCTTTTACAATCATTTGGAGGTGGGCCAATAACTTGGCCCAGTTTTGGCCCAAACGCGTTGGTCGTCACTCCGGTAGCACTATTCGATCGATTTCAATAAAAATTGGTATAGGGAGGTGTACTTTAACCTAGTTTGATGTTTTACCGAACGAAATTCATCCAACATAATAATTATGGCCAATATTGGCATTATCGTAGGAAAATTTTCCATAAATGGAAATCACGTTTTTGATTGGTTAAGACGGATTTGCAACAACCCTAATCGACAGATTTCCTTGAAAATTGGTGAAAATGGTCTCAGATAGTTGCAGTTGATAAGTACTGTAACCACTTTGGATCTAGTAATTTCAAAGATCCACCCGCTAGATAAAACTCGTCTAACGCACGAAAAGTATTGTCTGTCTGAGGGCAGGACATGTTCTCTATCACGACCGAACTTGAACTCAATATTTGGTGAACCCCAGTCATCTGTTGTCTATTCCATTCATCTGTCAACAAGTTCCAACATGAAACCTAACCGTTTCTTTGAGGTCTGTTTCGTGTCACGTAACCTTGAAGCTTTTTCCTTCCTATGACTAATTTTAACCTTGAAGCTTGGGATAATAAAAAATGCAGACTTGTACAAGAATTTTTTTATTCATTTGCAATAATTTCACGCCAGAAAGCTTGGCTTGTAGTGTTTAACATAAATTTTGTGACGGTCATCTCACGGAAAGGGGCGGTACCGTCACTGGATGTCTCAAAAGAAACAAGTAAGTTTCTTAATCCAATGTAATTACAATAATGGTTGGACAATTTCTGGCGAGTCAATGGGAGGTGGAGGGACAGGGGTTAGGGAAGGGGGCGGTGTGGGTGAGGGGGAGGATGGGGACGGTGAGGGTGAGGGTGAGAGAGGTGGTGAGGGAGGGGTGAGGATGGGGATGAGGAGGGTGTGGGTGAGGGGGAGGATGGGGACGGTGAGGGTGAGAGAGGTGATGAGGGAGGGGTGAGGATGGGGATGAGGAGGGTGTGGGTGAGGGGGAGGATGGGGACGGTGAGGGTGAGGGTGAGAGAGGTGGTGAGGGAGGGGTGAGGATGGGGATGAGGAGGGTGTGGGTGAGGGGGAGGATGGGGACGGTGAGGGTGAGGGTGAGAGAGGTGGTGAGGGAGGGGTGAGGGTGAGGAAGGGGATGAGGAGGGTGTGGGTGAGGGGGAGGATGGGGACGGTGAGGGTGAGGGTGAGAGAGGTGATGAGGGAGGGGTGAGGATGGGGATGAGGAGGGTGTGGGTGAGGGGGAGGATGGGGACGGTGAGGGTGAGGGTGAGAGAGGTGGTGAGGGAGGGGTGAGGGTGAGGAAGGGGATGAGGAGGGTGTGGGTGAGGGGGAGGATGGGGACGGTGAGGGTGAGAGAGGTGGTGAGGGAGGGGTGAGGAAGGGGATGAGGAGGGTGTGGGTGAGGGGGAGGATGGGGACGGTGAGGGTGAGGGTGAGAGAGGTGGTGAGGGTGAGATAGGTGGTGAGGGAGGGGGTGAGGGTGAGGAAGGGGATGAGGAGGGTGTGGGTGAGGGGGAGGATGGGGACGGTGAGGGTGAGAGAGGTGATGAGGGAGGGGTTGAGGAAGGGGATGAGGAGGGTGTGGGTGATTGAGGGGGTGAGGAGGGCGAAGGAGGTGGTGATGAGCTCGTACTAAAATATGGATAGTTTGTTGGGGACTGGGGACTATAATCAGCTATATATTATAATGGCTGGTATGGCGGAGAGGGAGGCTCGGGAGGGAAGTATGGTGGCGGTGGTGAGGGCAGGCGATCATTTCTGTTTCCATCGCGTGGAGATAGTCCGGTGTAAAATGAAGAAACCCTTCTCGCTCAATCTGATTGGAGTGCAGCATGGCGATGAATCGCGAATCGTTCTTCAATTCTGAAAAAAAAATACCGACATTAGAAATTTTAGTAAGATTTCCTCTTTACGCCACTGACAGGTTCATAGTAGGATCCGACCCTGCTTGCGGATAAAAGCTTTATTCGGTAATGACTGGTTATAGTAGGATCCGTCCCTGCTTGCGGATAAAAGCTTTAGGGCCCGATTACACCTTACAATAAATATATGATCCTATTTTTATATGATCCTATCTTTTTATTATCATAAAATTTTAGAAAAACACTTCACAATAAAAATATGATCATGTTTAACAGTGATGCCAACTTGACATGGTAAAAAAATTAAATTCCGAAGATTTTTAGGGTCATTTTCTGAACCGTTTTAGGTTAAATAATTTCTACTATATTCTTTCAATTTATCGTTATATAGAAATTCGTACTCCTCCACATTTTCTATTAATATACGGGTCATTTCCATTCCACTTTACCTCAGCCGCCATTTTCAACGGACTAACCCAACAACAACAAACACATCGCAGCATAGAGGAAGGTAGTCGCTGCAGTTATGATACAATTTGTACCGGCCGATACAAATTGTATCATAATTGACTCAATTCACTTTACTTACACCTTACAATTTTTCTTGATCATATTTTTTTATGATCATATTAGGATTGGAAATTGTAAGGAGTAAGGTGTAATCGGGGGCTTATTCGGTACTGACTGGTTATAGTAGGATCCGACCCTGCTTGCGGATAAAAGCTTTATTCGGTACTGACTGGTTATAGACTTTTCTCATTGGGAACTACCTACGTCACTAACAATAAACTTTACTTTCAGAAATATGACAAATAACTTACGGAGTCATGGTGATTGCTGATAAACTCAAAGAAGAACAGAACAAGAATGAAATTTGGCGAATAAACTGCATAAAGGCACACATGTTATGATGACAACACATGTTTCTAGTGTGAGAACTCTCGCAAAAAATGAATCTGCACACTAGCGGCGCGACAAAAAACTGCCTGGCTCTCATTCAATGCAGTGTTTGAAATATTTAGCAGTCTTATTACCGTCGTTTGCAACCCCGCTCTTTTAGGTACACAAGACACCTGTAGCTTAAGTAGCCATTTAAACGCTGGTAGGATAGCTTCAACTTGTAGCTCTGTGGTTAGCACAACGGATTTTACACATCTCCATCTTGGTGTTCGAATCCTACCGGGAAGAAACTTTTTCCGGAAACATAGGTATGACGTCACACTTTTGATATGAAACAGCAAGTGGCATGAAACGGAAAAAACCACTCAATCTGGCGTGAAACGGCATTTTAGGGGTGAAACGACATTTTAGGGGTGAAGTGGCATTTTAGGGGTGAAGTGGCCTCTAGGGGTGAGCAGATCAGTCTATATCTACTGGTGTCTTCCCTTGAAAATTTCTTCTCACAATAGTGGCAGGGGAAGGAATTCTCCCCAGCGTAAACTCGGATGTGACCCTTAAGGCAGCCACTCTGCGTAAATCTCTTTTTACAATGGCGACAAGAGAAGGGTTTCTCACCGGTGTGTAAGCGGATATGGTCCTTAAGGTTGCATTTCCGTGTAAATTCTTTATCACAGTGGGCGCATGTGAAGACCAGCGTGGTGGTTTGGTGGCTGAGAGTGAGGGGTGCCGGTGTGTTAGCGGGGAGGGGGGCTGTGTGTGAACTCTCCCCCTCATGGTCGCCACTGTGTGACGTCATCTCCGGCTTCTCTTCCAGTTCCTTCGCACATCCCAAATCTGCAACATATCATTCCAATCAGAGGTAAGCAGTCCTGGAGGTTCCCCCCAGCCCAGAAAACTTTTTTTTTCGTCCGTTCGTCCGACGTGCGTGCCAAACCGTTCATCCAATTTTTCTTTTTTTTTTTTCTTTTTTTTTTATAGGGTTAATCGCCAGTCCCTCGAGGGGTTCACGCGAATACTTGTGGGGAAAAAATTAATTTACAGTTGTGGGAGGAGGGCAGTTTGGGAAAGAAAGTTTAAAAGATTTTGAATGGAAGTGACATCATCTGCTAGTACTGTAGGGAGAGATTGGCCTTTGAGGGATTGACGGCTGGGCCCGTAGAGGGGACATTCAAGAAGGATGTGTAACACCGTCAGAGGGGTGTTACATTGAGTGCATTGTGTGGGGTCCTCCCGAGCCATGAGGTACCCGTGGGTAAGCCGGGTATGTCCAATGCGGAGGCGAGCGATCGCCACCTCCTCCCTTCTGTGGGGCAGACATGCTGATGCCCACTCTCCAATTTTCGGTTTAATTGGTTTGAGTTTAACGGTTTGAGTCTCTGGGGTGTCCCAGGAGAGTTGCCACATGTCACGCATGGTCTTTTTGGCAAGCGCCTTAAGATCCTGCGTTGTTGTCACACAAAAGGGAGGGGAGACGAGGGCGGTAGCCTCTTTGGCCGCGGTGTCAGCTGCTTCATTACCAGCAATACCGCTGTGGGATGGAACCCACAGAAATTTAAGGGCGCGTGGGTAAGTAATTTGAGCGAGTTGGGTGCGAATAGCATGTAAAAGAGTGCTGTTGGGGTATGTGCGGCGGAGAGACTGAAGTGAGCTGAGGCTATCTGTAATAATTATGGCTTTCGGAATAGACGTGTGATTGATATACAGGAGACATTGGTAGATTGCAAAGAGTTCGGCGGTGTAGACAGAAGTGGAAGGTAACAGCGGGAATAGGTGCATCTCACCCAGTGTCCAAAAGGCCGCACCCACCCTGTTCCCGACTTTTGAGCCATCGGTGTAAAAGTGGCACCATTCGGGTGCAGCATATGGAGCGAGGATACATGTGAAATGAGTGAGTACAACAAGAGGGGGTGTGGAATGTTTGGGTAGCGTAGTGAGCTGAGTAATAGGTACAGGGGGGGGATGCGTCCACGGGTGTTGCAGACGGGGGAAAGAATGAGAGGGAACTATGGGAAGTTTCATTTCCGCCACTAGGGGCTGCACCCTGTAACCTAGTGGTTTTGATGCGCGTGGGCGTGAGTCATAGCGACGATGCAACAGAGTATCGTTGAGTACCTGGTTTACATGGTGGGAGGGGGTGTCCAGCACGCTTATGTAATATGCAAGCATTAGCTGGTTACGCCTGTACAGTAAGGGAGGTTCGTTGGCCTCGACACAGATGCTAACAACCGGGCTGGAGCGAAACGCTCCGGTGCAGAGGCGGAGGCCAATGTGGTGAACGGTGTCGAGGTTTTTCAAGAGTGAGGGGAGGGCAGAACCATAAACCTGACACCCATAGTCTATTTTGGACCGAACAAGGGCGCGATAGAGCATCAGGAGGGTCTTTCGATCTGCTCCCCAGTTAAGATTACTTACTGCCTTGAGGACATTCATAGCAGTCAGACAGTTAGTTCTAAGCTTCAGTATGTGCTCGGTCCAAGTTAAGCGCTTGTCGAATATTAGGCCTAAAAATCGATGCGATCTTTTAACCTCTAGTTGGCGATCACCCAAATGCAAGATAGGGTCAGTTCTGCATTTCCTTTTTCTGCAAAAGTGGACGACCACTGTTTTTTCCACTGAGAATGAAAAACCTGTAGCTTCGGACCAACGTTGCAAAGCAGTGAGGGCAGTGGTAAGTTTGTGCTCAATCGTCGGGAGATCTCTGTTACGATAAAATATGCCCAAGTCATCGACAAAGAGGCAGGTTAACAGGTCCGGTGGGATGTGTTCGGTGACAGAGGTCCAATTTTTCTACAATGCTGTATAGTAGTAGGCAGCTAATAAAAGAATATCTGGACATTTTTTGAGTACATTTTGATAGTTCAAAAATTACACCAGTTAAAACAGTTAAGGACAAATGGAATTTTCGATCAAAATTTAATTTGGATTTTTTACGAGTCGCGAGCGACCATTGTGTGACCCTTTATTTTTTGTCTGTCGGGGCCGGGGTTGAAATTTAACATGCCATAATTCACTTGGTTGTTAAAACAACGAGTATGTTCTTTTTGCATTACTATAATCAAAAACTACTCTGAAATTTATTTCAACAATTTCAACCTAAAAGTGGAAATAAACGAGAAAAACCCCCTATTTTTTCGGTGAAATAAGTTAAAATGTTGATTAGACTGCATTAGACTACACCAAATTAGTCGCAGGTATGAAAATTATCGTTTTCGCTAAAGCACGGAAAATCCACTCGAAAGCTAACGAAACGGTAACGGTGCATGGTGAAAGCCGTTAACATTTTTTACCGATACGATAGCGCTATCGTGTACACGATAGTCATCACGTCAAAGTGGTGAAATCCAGCCTCAATAGGTATTTACCGAGCTTTTTTTCCTCAGTGGGCAAGAAAAAGCTGCTGCTGCTGCTGCTGCTGCTGGCGCTAGTCTCGCCGCCATGGTCATCATCACTGTCTGACGTCACCTGCGGTTCCTCTTTCACTTCCTCCTTAACAAATTCTAAATCTGAAACAGATGATGGCAATAAGTATTTATAGAGTGCTAGTAGTGCACTATACCAGTAGGGTACAAAAAAATCAAGGGTCCTACTATGGTCGCACTTGACTTTTTCACATTTTCGCGCTACTGAAAAACGAAAAATTTGATTCTTAAGTATTTTTTTTTTTACTACAATTGTGATTTGATTGCAAAGATATTTTGCACACTCCTAGGCAATAATTTTAAGCATAGGTTTAGGTTTTCACGTATGGGCCAAATTTGGCCCATCTTATAAATGATGCAAATGATCCTAGAACATCTAAGTATCTAGGCACTAGGAACACAACTGCAAAATTTGACGGTTCTAAGCTGATAACTGTACCGTCAGGAGCATTCCGAGTAATCAAAAACACGATTTTGATTTTGAGCCAAATCGGTTTATCGCTGTGACCTCTAGCCGCGCTACAGACGAACATGCGGACGGGCATGACCTAAAAACCACTTTTTTGGTATCTGGGACCACTGAAACGTCTTTTGCAATTAAAATCTCAAAATCAAAATTTGGCACGATAACATATCTTTCTCAGCCCATGGGCGAGAAAGTAAAAAATGAAATAACGTATCTCGCTGAAGTAGAGCCTTTATCGCTCTCCAGTAACTCCCGGTCACTAGTAACAGCTCACAGTCACATGAGGAATCACACTTTCTTCAGTGATAAGATCCTTCTAGTATTCTAGTGCAACAATCGAGATGAGTCGCTTTCTATTTCTATTGCCAGCCTTGCCCTAAAACAATGAAACGACCGATTTATAAATAGGTATTTACCCAGCTCTTCTTCAGTCTTGATGGGAAAGAGGAAACTGGTCATGGTGCCGCGGCTGCTGGGCCTTATCTCATTATCCATAGCCTCTGCAACACAAAAACCAAACACGTCAATAACCTGGTGTAGGTAGATACCATCAGCGAATAAGGCTGATAGACACGGGCTCGAGAACAGAACTAAGTTATGTGAAATCTTTATATCAGAATGGACCCAACTAATGAAAGCTGCAGCACCGGTCAGCTCGCCCCGGCATAGTACCGTGTGCATCACAATGCCCACGCTAGGGGACGCTTAGAGAAATAACCATTAAAATACGTCACCTTCTACATCCAGATGCTCTTGCTTAACTTCCACCATTATCACTGTCTATTTTGAGTTATTTTACACAGAAGAATAACCGAGGAACAAGGCAAAATTTTAATAAATCAGAAGCCAAGCCACTAATTCGGGATGAGCATCACAGCCATTTTTCTTTTTTAGGGCCCTTTGTATTATTCAGGGCCTGCTTCTCTATTTGGCGCGATTACAAAATGCAACGAATCTCAACTTCAAACTTACTCAACAAATTTTTTTATAGAAGAAATATTTTCAAAAAGTATTTGTCATCTCCATGGCTGTTCTAGACACTGAAGTATCTGTGGGAACTATCAAGTTTGTTATTGAAGTACCTCATAGGAGGTCCATATGTTGTATGCAGTAGGTACTGCAGTTCCTGGCACTGCGCTCCCGGTAGGATGCATTATTTATGTCCAATTTTCTGAAGAAACTATCCAAATTTATGTAATGTTTTCCTACCTTCTATATAGAAAATCCGCTTTCATGAACACTAGTCTCTGCCGTTTTAATACTATCACGGGAAATTTCATCACAATACTTAGTGGCGTTGGAAACGTGACAAAGACAATTGTATATTACTTGCAGAAACCGAGCAGCCGAGTATATTCAGGTAAACTGTTCCTTGGCCTGAAATGTGAGAAAAAAATTGCACGTTCTTCCACTTGAATGATCATACCCGTGTACAAACATGAGGGAAGACCTTCTCCTGCTCATACTGTGAAGAAACCGTCAGGCAGGCAGCCTCACTAAGCATATCCGACTACACACTGGCGAGAACCCGCTCCAGTGCCCATATTTCGACATGAGATTTGACACAGCGGAGCAACCACAACAAGCATATTCTATACACACTTACTGGCGACAACCCACCCCAATGGCCTCACTCATCTCATAAAATGTTATGTAACAGATAGTCACGTATGAACCTAAAAAGCAGGCAAAGTGCTATATCTGCGCAGAGGAATTATCAATTGTTTGAAAGCGATTTGCTTTTTGCACTGGGAACAGCTTCTCGTCACCGGCGTGGACTTGGATATGCTTCTTAAGGCTGACTGACTTTGTAAATCGCTTCTCACAATGGGGGCAAGGGAAGGGCTTCTCACCGGTATGCACTTGCATATGCGTCTTGAGGTTGAATGCTTTCGCAAACCTCTTCTCACAGAGGGGGCATGGGAACGCCCTCTCACTCGGGTGAACTTGTATATGACTCTTAAGCAGGCTTTCTTTTGAAAATTTCTCCTGGCAATGGGGGCATGAGAAGAGCTCACCGTTGTGAACTCGGATATGGCTGTCGAGACTGCTTGCAATTGTAAATCTCTTCTCACAGTGGGGGCACTGGAATGGCTTCTCACCGGTGTGTATGCGGACATGCATGGTGAGGTTGCTTGCCTTTGTAAATCTCTTCTCACAGTGGGGGCACGGAAATGGCCTGTCACCTGTGTGCACTCGGATATGCTCCTTCAGGACGCATGAATTTGTAAATTTTTTTGGACAGTGGGGGCAGGAGAAGGGTTTCTCCCCGGTGTGGACTCGGACATGCCGCTTAAGGGTGCCTGCGCGAGCAAATCTCTTCTCACAGTAGCCGCATGGGAAGCGCAGTCTGTCGGAGTCACGGCTGGGGGTCGCTGAGTGTTGGGGAGTGGTGTGTGAGACGTCCTCTGAAGCCTCCCCGTCACTGTCTGACGTCACCTGCGGTTTCTCTCCTAGCTCTTCACATACCCAATCTGCAACAGACAATTCCAAAAAGTGGTAAGTAGGCGAGGGTAGAAATAAATAACGGAAACTCGCTTATTTGATAGCAAGTACCAACAGCTATTGCCTTTCAAGTTGTTCCTCCGACGTATCCTTACCAAGGGAGGGTGGGGGTTGTAATATCAATACAGTTAAATAAACACATGCTTCAAGTCAAGAGCAAAAATATGTCTAGTTAGTAGCATCGCAGACAAGGACAGGCGCTCTCTAATGCTGACGAAGAACACTTCAGTATTTACCAGGCTCTCTTTTGTCAATGGAAACGAAGTAGCTGCTGCTGGCGCTGGTCTCCCCGTGTGACGTCGCACTCTCCAAATCTGCAACAATGCATCGCAAATTGGAATAAGCAGTTCACGTACCAGTGGGGAGCTCCAACAGCTACACTCCACCGAACCTTGCATGAAAGTAACGTCAGCACTATTCAGGGGTGGACAGACTACACAAGTGTGAATTCTTCGCTAAACTCTTTCTGATCATAGCAACCCGTTCTTCTTACGTCTACTTCTTGTTCTGAACAAAAAACAATTTCGGGAACCCTGTGTTTTATTCAGATGTTACGTCATCCAAGAGTGAGCCAGCTGGAACCCTCACAAGCAAGATGAGTCATTCTCTACTGCTGTTACCCACCCTGCCCCAAAGCAATAAATAAATAACTGACTCATGGATAGGTATTTACCCGGCTCTTCTTTCTTGATAGGCAAGAGGAAGCTGGCACTGCTGCTGCTCGGCCTCATCTCGTCAGGATCATCCGCCACCTCTGTAACCCGAAACACAAAAACGTTGTAGGAAGTGAAGGTAAGCTGATTAAATAGTCACAGTGACGTCATCATCCCACAGAGGACTCACTTATGCGTCACAGAATAAAAGTTGGAACTGTAGTGACCACTGCAGTGCTTGAAACGTCACAAATTCTTTGTTTCCTACTTCAAATAATTTGTCTGCAAATCCTGACGTCAACTTATCCGTTGTTGTAAGTCAGCATAACATATAGATACTAACCTAGTTCCACCTTTACACAGTCTAGGGGTGGAAGGAATGACGGTTCACTGGTCAAATCAACATCGTAGACGTAGGTTTCCTCCTCCGCTGCAATCACAAACAATTCACTTGAGGCGTGTCTGTCTATGGGTAAATACCCAATCAAGGGCCACTAGCTGGCTCCACCCTGACAATGCGGGATCAAGACACCTACCTGAACGCAAGTGTAAAAAAAAAATAAACATAAGTAACCTATCTACAGACATTGGCGGTCATATGATGGCCCTGTGATTGGATTCATAATGGAGACGCACCGGTTGGGGTACGGGAAAGGGTACAGACAATTTTTTTCTTAAATATTTTATTGTCAAAGAGCGATTTTGAGATTTTACAGTAGACGTAATGGTTAGGGTACCGACGTAACACTATGAAGTACAATATAACCTAACCTGGTTAACATGACTTACCGTATTCTTGTTTTATCTTAGTATTCATATCGCACGGTATGGAAGTGTACTTCAACAGGTCATTGAAAAATTTCTTAGATAATTTCTAGCGGCTATTTACAGCCTCTTGATAATAAATTTCGGAAATCGCCACAGAGTACTTTCACGCAATGAAAACGAAACATAAGCAAAGCATCAATTATTTCGGGCCTTAGATTTTTTTAGGGCCCTTACATCTTCCTGCCATTTTTGGCGGGGTTTTCAGTAAAACACTAATGAGCTGGCGCTGCCTCTAACCATACAGGAGATTTCTCTCACCCACTCTTAGTTTTCCAGGATTATAGACGTTGAAACAAATTCATTCGGCAATATACCTACTCTTGTATTGTCAACAAAATGTTCACCACAGTAGCATAACAATAAAATAATTACAGCTTAGCCAACTGGGTTCTGACGTTAAAAACGTAAATGCCACGCCACTAGATTTGTTATCAGATCGCTGGTATGCAGTCGATCATGATTTTTGATGTTCTTTCTCTTTATAAATTTCTTCTCACAATTTGTGCACTCGAACGGATTTTCACTGAAATGTCGGTACAGACGTATCATACGTCTGCATCTCCAGGAGCTTTCCACTTGCGAAGTATCTTTTCACAGTTACAGCATAGCAACAGTCCATAAAGCATGTTCTCTCATATTGTACCTCGTATAAGGCTACCCGGGAGTGTAAATATGTTCGGACCATGAGGGCATGGGTACGTTTTGTCGCTGTCAGCAATGAAAACAAGGTATTAGGGTGATTCCTTCTCCCTTTGCATACTCACACTTCGATCCTTGATGAATTATTGTACTGCTGCTTGTCGCGGTTCTTGCAGTACATCCACACCAACCGCTCGGCTAGCTCTCGGTTGGTGCGGTTAGTCACGCGTCTTTTGACAAGAAGCCATGCGTTTTCCACGTTTTGCGTGTGGTAGCGGACGAGCTCCATCCACGCCGGGATAGAGTCTGAGAGCAGGTCGCATCGAGGCATTCTTGCTTGAAAGTCCCTAAAACATGAGGAAACAAAAAATAATAAGATACTTAGCTGTTACTCAGTTATTTCGATTTTGAGGAAAATGTATGTTTTTACTTTCTCGCCCGAACGTAATACATGGGTGGAAAGGATACATTCGAATCGTTCTTACATTTCTGACCACAAAAAAATTACGGCACAAGGGCAAGATAATTTTCGAAACTTTTTTACTTTCTCGCCCGTATGTAATACATGGGCTGAGAAAGTTATGTCTTCGTGCAAAATTTCGATTTTGAGATTTTGGGTTTCCCATGATCCTGGAGGTCCCCCGAGTCCAAAAAAAGTGGTTTTAAAAAATGTCCGTCCGACGTACCTACGTACGTCAGTCTGTCGCGCAACTGGACGTCACACCGTTCGTCCGATTTTGCTCAAATTCGGTATGTAGGTACCTAATGTAAATATCTGGACATATTTTTTTGATAAATTGCGCCTGCTATGGTGACAATGCCACCAACTAGGAAACTCAACAAATGATAGGTAAGTAAAAAGTAAAAGTAAGTAAAAGTAAAGGTAAAGGCTGTAAATCTCTCCTTACAATGGGGGCAGGGGAAGGGCTTCTCCCCGATGTGTCTGCGGATATGATCCTTAAGGTTGCCTGCCCGTGTGAATTTTTTCTCACAGTGGGGGCACGGGAAATTCTTTTCATTAGTGTGGATTCGGATATGGCTCTTAAGGTCTCTAATATGTGTAAATCTCATCTCACAATGAGGGCAGGAGAAGGGCACCTCCAGTAAGCGGATATCCTTCTTAACGATGCATATCTGTGTACATTTCTTGTTACAATATGAAATCTCCCCGTCATGGTCGCTACTGTGTGACGTCACCTGCGGCGTCTCTTCCAGTTCTTCCTTCATACATCCCAAATCTGCAACAGATCATTAAAATCAGAGGTATGTAAGTAGGGGATTGGAAAACAATACGACAACTCGCTTGTCTGGTATAGGACGTCAGGTGAGTATATTGTGTCTTGACAATATTTACTACTTCTGTGATAAAGAGTTTTTCCACCGCGGTACCCATATTAGGGTGGGTTGTGGGTTGAAATTTCAATATAATGCAATAAAAAGATATTTTTCTAGCTAACCGTGAAAATACATCCGATGAGAAGCATCACAGACAGACTGTGATGCCTGAATTCTCAGAACACATAAAACAACTTACTCAACACGACGTGTACTGCACTCTCCGAGTCTGTAACAGGTCATCAGTGTCATCACAGATAAATACAGAATTTGATCAGACTATGCTCCAGTGGTGAGATCTAACGGCACTCATTGATTAGGAACAATCAGTGATAAGCACTACACCTGTGCGGTGGGAGTTCATTGCTTTTCCTTGCTTGAAACATCTTGATCCAGCAAGACAGTATCAGCACCCCACCAGTGGGAACCCTCACAAGCGAGATAAGTCATTCTCTACTGCAGTTGCCTACCCTGCCCCAAAACAATAAAAAATAACTGGTGTGCCTCTCAGTGGCCGAGTGGTCAAGGGGTTCGCTTTGTGTCCTGATAGGTCCGGGTTCGAATCCCGGCGGAACGGAAAAATTTTCCGCTTCCGACATGGATGTATTGGCTTCGGCCCACTACTAAACTGGCTTCGGCTCTCTCATAGTCGGCTTCGGCCACTTCGCCTTCGGCTTCGACCAAAAACATCTACCAAACCAACTCATCGGCGCATATGTTCTCTGAACGTCGCGCGTTAAAAAAATAAAAATAAAATAAAAATAAATAACATAACTTTTACAGCCCATGGATTACATACGGGCGAGAAAGTAAAAATAAATAAATAACAGACTCATGAATAGGTATTTACCCTGCTCTTCTTTCATCATAGGCAAAAGGAAATATGCGCTGCTGCCTGCCTTTGTTCTATCTGGGGTTCTATCTTGATCATCCGCCGCATCTGAAAAAAATCAATCATGAAGCTAAACACAGACATACATTTTACTTGTTACGTTATTGTATTTTGAGAGTTTTCAAACATTAATATTCCTTCCATGTTTAGTTAAACGTTAGTGGACCCAGCACCGCCTCAACCAGAGTTAGTATTAGGAACCACAACTGAGAAACTGTCAAAAATAACTTAGTCAAAATCCACGAAAAAGTAATAATTAATAAATTAATAATTATTACTTTTTCGTGGATTTTGACTAAGTTATTTTTGACAGTTTCTCGGTGGTGGTTCCTAATACTAACTCTGGTTGAGGCGGTGCTGGGTCCACTAACGTTTAACTAAACATGGATTGCAGAAAATACCACAAAGTTACGAGTTCCCTCTTAAATCATATTTATATTCCTATAGCGAAATATTACTGGGAAAGAAAGAACAACCGAATAAATACTGGCGAGATGTTTCCATATCAGCAATGTGAAAAAAAATGCACGTACCTCCACTGGAAGAATCATACTCGTGCACACACCTACCGGTGAAAAGCGTCTCTGTTCAAAGTGTGAAAAAAGAAAAATATTCTGGAAGACAGGCATGTCCCACGACACAATGGTGAGAACCCGCTCCAATGCCCATATTGTGCTATGAAATTTCACACAGCAGAGCAACCATAAGAAGCAAGCTCCAAGTCGCTTTAGAGCAAACTCCAGCTACAATACCGGCACGCCTATAAATCCGACAAACTGCGGATTATGAGGTGAAGCTGCATCTGTGGAGAGGAAGTATCAAGTGACGCCTGAATGTGACGTATATTTCGCAGTTAACACAGAAGAACAGCTTCTCATCACCAGCGTGTACTCGAATATGCCTTTGAAGACTGCTTGATTCCCTAAATCTCTTCTCACAGTGGGGGCAGGAGTAGGGCTTCTCACCGGAATGAACAAAAATATGCCTCTTAAGGCTGCCTGCAAGTACATCTCTTCTCACAGTGGGGGCAGGAGAAGGGTTTCTCACCGGTGTGAACTCGGATGTGGCGGTTAAAGTTGTGCGCTCGTGAAAATCTCTTCTCAGTGGGGGCAGGACAAGGGTTTCTCACCGGTGTGAACTCGGATGTGGTGGTTAAAGTTGTGCGCTCGTGAAAATCTCTTCTCACAGTGGGGGCAGGACAAGGGTTTCTCACCGGTGTGAACTCGGATGTGGTGGTTAAAGATGTGCGCTCGTGAAAATCTCTTCTCACAGTGGGGGCAGGAGTAGGGCTTCTCACCGGAATGAACAAAAATATGCCTCTTAAGGCTGCCTGCCTGCGTAAATCTCTTCTCACAGTGGGGGCAGGAGAAGGCTTTCTCACCGGTGTGAACTCGGATGTGGCGGTTAAAGTTGTGCGCTCGTGAAAATCTCTTCTCACAGTGGGGGCAGGAGAACGGTTTCTCACCGGTGTGAACTCGGATGTGGCGGTTAAAGTTGTGCGCTCGTGAGAATCTCTTCTCACAGTGAGGGCAGGAGAAGGGTTTCTCACCGGTGTGAACCCGGATATGTTTCTTGAGGTTTTTTGCCAGTGCCAATCTCTTCTCACAGTAAGGGCAGGAGAAGGGCTTCTCACCGGTGTGTATGCGGATATGATTTTTAAGGATGCATTTCTTTGTAAATTTCTTCCCACAGTAGGCGCATGTGAATCGCAGCTTGGCAGCGCGATGGCTGGGTGTGAGGGCTGCCGGTGTGTTTGCGCGGAGGAGAGTTGTGTGTGAACTCTCCCCCTCATGGTCGCCTCTGTGTGACGTCACCTCCAGCTTCTCACCTGGTTCTTCCTTCATACGTCCCCAATCTGTAACTGACCATTCCAATAAGAGGTAGGTAAGTAAGTACGTGTTGTCCATGTTTAGTTAAACGTTAGTGGACCCAGCACCGCCTCAACCAGAGTTAGTATTAGGAACCACCACCGAAAAACTGTCAAAAAATAACTTAGTCAAAATCCACGAAAAAGTAATAATTAATCCTAAGCGCTTTCGACCTAGACGGTCATCATCAGAGGGGTACAAGAAAGGAAAGAGACAGATAAACCTACTTGGGTGTTAGCCGGCCCGAAGTAAGTTAATCTGTGCTGTGCTTACTTCGGGCCGGCTAACACCCAAGTAGGTTTATCTGTCTCTTTCCTTTCTTGTACCCCTCTGATGATGACCGTCTAGGTCGAAAGCGCTTAGGATTAATTATTACTTTTTCGTGGATTTTGACTAAGTTATTTTTTGACAGTTTTTCGGTGGTGGTTCCTAATACTAACTCTGGTTGAGGCGGTGCTGGGTCCACTAACGTTTAACTAAACATGGATTGCAGAAAATACCACAAAGTTACGAGTTCCCTCTTAAATCAAGTACGTGTTGATTAGGGTTGGAAAAAAATATGGTAACTCGCTTATTTGGTAGAAAGTCAGGTGCGTAAATTATTCTTTGCATGTGCCTATTTCCTACTTTTGTCATAAACAGTTTTCCTGCGGCGTACCTTTATCAAGGTAGGTGGGGTGTTTAACTATCAATGATCAATCTAGTCAAACGTGAAAATATGTTCAATGAGAAGTAGGTACCTACCACAGACAGACAAGGACAGTGATGCTGCAATTCTTCCAAAACATAAAACAACTGACTCAAAACAGGTATTTACCGAGCTCATTTTTCTCAATGGGGAAGAAGCAGCTGCTGCTGCTGGCGCTATAGTCTCCCCGTCATGGTCGCGACTGTGTGACGTCACCTGCGGTTCCTCCAACTCCTCCTCTGCACTCTCCAAATCTGTAACAGATCATCACAAACTAAGATAAACTCAGAATACGATCATTGATCAACATATGCTCCAGTGGTGAGAACTGACAGTGCTCTTTGATTAGGAACTCATGCATAGGTATTTTACATATATCTATATTATAAGATTGAAGTGTACTGTATATATATACACATCATTTTCACACTTTCTTATGAACACGCTAGGAGCCGTATTTTTGAAAAATAATTAGTTTTGACTATTTAATAAAATATAAGGAACTAAAATCTCGGTAGAGTTCGTTAATGGGGGAAATCGGACGAAGGACGGGGGGAGGGGGGGGGGGGGGGGACTTTTTCGAAATCTGGTTTTTTGGCCATAACTCCCTTAATATTGCAACTAATGAAACGTGGTATTGTCTGAGGGTCGTCTAACAGTACTACCTACAACTTTTCTTAGTAACGTTTTTTGATCCCACCCTTAATGGTTGAATAAGGGTGGAAAAACAGGGTTTGGCGCACACAAATAATCATAACTTGTGTCCTAGGGGTGCTATCGAGTTCTTTTGTTCTGTAGTGCATTTGCCTTAATATTACCTACAACTTTTGTCTGAAAACATTTTTCGTCCGACGCACCGTTTCGGCAGGGAGTAGGCGGTTGAATTTTCAAAACGTCATAACTCACTTATTTGGTGAGATATCGAGTTTATTCTTTTTGCTATGAGTTTCTATTAATAATATCTACAACTTTTGACTGAAAAAGATTTTTGTAAAATCACTTTCATTTTCTTGTTATGGGGGGGGGGGGGGGGGGGGATAAATTTCAAAACTCAATTCCTCCGTTGTTATTGTAGAGAATGCATTTGGGTCAACTGAAAATTTTCTTAACCGTCTTTTTAAATGATTTTAGACTGCTTTTAGTGGATGGAAGTAATCTTCGAAATCTACCTACGCCTTTCGGGGCTGCCGAAAGGGATTTTTTTTATTAAGTACCTACTAAGTAGGTATTATTTTTTTTTTTTTTATTTGAACGCAGTAAGTAAGTAAGTATTAATACTGTAAGGGCGGTGCGCGTGACAACATCTTGAGTTAACTAGCATTCTACCTTCAGTCACATCTCATAGGACAGGCACGTGTGATAAGTTATTCGATCATGAACACACAGCTTTTTCCTGTTAAGTCATTGTATTTTGAAAGTTTTCAAACTGAAATATACCTACCTCAAACAAAACATTACTTGCCGAGAAAAAACAGCCGAATAAATACTGGTGAGCTCTTCCCATACCAGCAATGTGAGAAAGCAACTTTGCACGCTCCCCCACTTGAAGGAGCATACCGGTGACCAACATACCGGTGACATGCCCATTCCTCCCAGTAAAAAAATTTAGCCAGGCAAGCAGCCTCACCAAGCTTTTCCGACTAGACACAGGTGACCACCCGTTCCAAGTTCCAATACCCGTATTTTGACATAAGATCGTGGCTTTAGGAGAGCCCAAAACATCGAGAGCTTCCTGGAAAACCACAATTCTGTCTCCACTCTTAAGAGGTGACGCTACATCTGCGCAGAGGAATTATCAAGTGACGTCTGAATGCGACCTTTTTTTCACACTGAGCGCAGAAACATAGGTTCTCACAAGTACCATGTACTCGAATGTGCCTTTTAAGATTGCTTGGGTCTGTAAACCTCCTCTCATAGTGGGGGCAGGGGGAAGGGCTTCTCACCGATGTGAACTGGTATATGGCTTTTAAGACGGCCTGCCTGAGCAAATGTGTTCTCACAGTGGGGGCATGAGAAGGGCCTCTTCCCGGTGTGAACTCGTATATGCTCCTTAAGGTTACGTGCCTGTTTAAATCTCTTCTCACAGTGGGGGCATGAGAAGGGCCTCTCCCCGGTGTGAACTCGTATATGCTCCTTAAGGTTACATGCCTGTTTAAATCTCTTCTCACAGTGGGGGCAGGAGAAGGGCCTCTCCCCGGTGTGAACTCGGATATGCTCCTTAAGGTTACATGCTTGTTTAAATCTCTTCTCACAGTGGGGGCATGAGAAGGGCCTCTCCCCGGTGTGAACTCGGATATGCTTCGTAAGGTGGCCTGCCTGTGTGAATCTCTTCTCACAGTGGGGGCATGAGAAGGGCCTGTCCCCGGTGTGAACTCGGATATGCTTCGTAAGGTGGCCTGCCTGTGTGAATCTCTTCTCACAGTGGGGGCATGAGAAGGGCCTCTCACCGGTGTGAACTCGGATATGCTTCGTAAGGTGGCCTGCCTGTGTGAATCTCTTCTCACAATGGGGACAGGAGAAGGACTTCTCCCCAGTGTGAACTCGGATATGGCTTTTAAGATGGCGTGCCTGAGCAAATGTCTTCTCACAGTGGGGGCAGGAGAAGAGATCACCGTTATGTAATCGCATATGCACCCTAAGGCTGCCTTTCTGTGTAAATTCCTTCTCACAGTGGGCGCATATAAAGGGCAGCGTGGCAGCGCAATGGCTGGGTGTGAGGGGTGCCGGTGTGTTTGCAGGGAGGGGAGGTGTGGGAGAAGTCCCACCGTCATAGTCGCTGCTGTGTGACGTCACCGGCGGTTTCTCTTCCAGCTCTTCCTTCACACATCCCAAATCTGCAACATATAATTCCACATTGAGGTATGTAGCTACTGATTAGGCGTGGAAAACAATACGACAACTCGCTTATTTGGTAGGACGTTAGGTCCGTACATTTGTCTTTGCGAGTGTAGTGGTAAGTACTTTTGTCTTAAATAGTTTTCCCTTGTCGAACCCTTACAAAGGTGGGTGGGGGGGTTGAGATATCAATACAGTTAAATAAAAGATATTTTTCCAACCAAGCGTTAAAGTATGTATGACGAGACAAAGACTGTGATGCCTGAATTCCCTCAAAACATATAGCAACTGACTCAACACAGGTGTTTACCGAGCTCATATTTTTCAATGGGGAAGGAGTAGCTGCTGCTGCTGGCACCAGTCTCTCCGCCATGGTCACGACCATGAGACGTCACCTGCGGTTTCTCTTCCAACTTCTCCACTACACTCTCCAAATCTGAAAGTGATCATCGCAATATGAAGCATCTTGATCCAGCTAGACAGTATCAGCACCCCACCAGTGGGAACCCTCACACGCGAGATGAGTCATTCTCTACTGCTGTTGCCTACCCTGCCCCAATACAATAAATAATTGACTCATCAATAGATATTTACCCAGCTCTTCTTTCTTAATAGGCAAAAGGAAGCTGGCACTGCTGCTGTCTTGCTTTATCCTATCTTGATCATCCGCCGCATCTGTAAAAAAACATCGTCTAAAATTTGGTGCCAGTTTGGTGGAGTCTTCCCACAATTCCCACACACAACAATGAAAATGGCGGCACAACCAGCACTAGGGAAGAAAGTCATTAAAACGTCACCTTGACCTTCCAAATGCTCTTGCTTGACTTCTGCCTGTTTGGCCATCATCCTTGTCTATTCAGAGTTATTTCATGTAGGACAATAACCGAAACAACAACAAATTCAATAAAATTATAAGGGTTGGAGCCAACGCTGACGCTAGATAATAATATATTCGGCCATTTTCTTTTTAGGGCCTTTTCCTCTTTTATACCAAATTTTTAGGGCCTGAAATTTTATGTAGCGCGATTCGCACACGCTCAGGATTCAAAATTCCTTAGATATAAGATACCTATTTGAGATTTTTTGAATTATTTTTTAAGGCCAATTCCGTAAGTAAAATGTGACAAAAGGCCCCAAATAATATTGAAAAATATCTCTGCCCAGACAAATCCTATTTCTTAAATTTTGACCTGAAATTAGGATTTGAAGATGAATAGTTAGGTAAGTACCTAATGCCATTAAAGAAGAACGCGATAAGTGTTAACATTGTTAACCGCATCACTAGCTACTTAGCATTGTATCTTCAGTCACATCTTATAGGACAGGTAGGTAGGTACGTGTTAATATGTTCAACCATTCAGCTAAAAGACTGAATTTTAAGTACTTGATTATAATTATTAAGTATAATTACATTTTACTTTATTACAATTTATCAAACTGACAGAACAATAATACCTATATAGCGAAGAACTTAAGTATAACCTACTTGTTAAGAATAAAAAGCCAAATAAATACCGGTGAGCTGTTTCTCTACCAGCAAAGAGAGAAAACACGTTTGCACGGACACCCCACTTGAAGCATACCCATGTTACATACCGGTGAGAACACCTTCAACATCTCATAGGACAGCACGCGATAAGTGCCCGCTCCCCTACATACCGGTGAGATGCCCATTCCTCCCAGTGTGAAAAATTTAGCCAGGCAGGCAGCCTCACCAAGTTTTTGCGACTAGACACTGGTGACCACCCGTTCCAATACCCGTATTTTGACATGAGATCGTGGCATTAGGAGAGCCCAAAACATCGAGAACTTACTAGAAAGCCACACTCCTGTCTCAAATCTAAAGAAGAGTATGTAACTTCACTCCTGCGAAATACACAGCCTGAAATACCGCAGGTATACGAAATAGGGTATAAATTACCTACCAACTCCACTTATGGACAGAACCTTCCACATGCTTCCTCCAGCCTCAGTACCTGCAAACTAGGATCTTCCGCACCGGTATACATTCAGACCTCACGCACCTCTCCAGTCAGTATCATGAGTTCAGTGACTTCAGTCAGTTCTCCCGCGATAATGAGTCTCGACCCGAGCGTCCATGCTCTCGTTCTGCAATAGTGCTCGTATCCGTGTGTGAATATTGTAATTATTTTGGGTTGGCCCAGTTGAAACTAAACTGGAGATTATGTCCTATGATTACCATGTTAAATTTAACTTTTACTAGATATTTTCTCCGAGCAAATCTCCAGTTGTTTTTTAACTGGGCATGGTGGGACGAACCATTAACCTTGTGCAAGTATCTATAGTGATCTTCCAGATATCCTCAGCGGATACAAGACTTTATAACGGGTAGCAAACTAAATAAGCGTATCCTAGACATACCTACATCCTACATACTTACTGGGGAAAACCCGTTTCAATGCCCCCAACATCTAAAAACTCATAAAACGTTAAGAAATAAATATTCACGGTCATGAATTCACTTATTCGTAAAGGCTATGCTATAGGTAAATGTGGCAAACTGCGAACTACGAGGTGACGCTACATCTGCACAGAGGAATTATTAAGTGACGCTTCAATGCGACATTTCTTTCGCACTGAGCGCAGAAAATAGGTTCTCACAAGTAGCATGTACTCGTATGTGCTTTTTAAGATCGCTTGAGCCAGTATATCTCTTCTCACAGTGGGGGCAAGAGAAGGGCTTCTCACCAGTGTGAACTCGGATATGCTTTTTAAGGCTGCCTGCCTGTGAAAATCTCTTCTCACAATGGGGACAAGAGAAGGGCTTCTCACCAGTGTGAACTCGGATATGCTTCTTAACGCTGTCTTTCTGTGCAAATCTTTTCTCACAATGGGGACAGGAGAAGGGCTTCTCACCGGTGTGAACTCGCATATGCTTCTTAAGGTTTTTTGCCAGTGCAAACCTCCTCTCACAGTGGGGGCAGGAGAAGGGTTTCTCACCGGTATGAACATGGGTATGCTCCCTAAGGTGTTCAGCCTGTGTAAATCCCTTCTCACAATGGGGGCAGGAGAAGAGATCACCGGTATGCATTCGCATATGCACCTTAAGGCTGCCTTTCTGTGTAAATTCCTTCTCACAGTGGGCGCATGGGAAGCGCAGCCTGGTGGTGTGACGGCTGCGTGGTCGGGGTGTCGGCTTGTTTGCAGGGAGGGGAGTTGTGGGAGAAGTCCCACCGTCATATTCGCTGCTGTGTGACGTCACCAGCGGTTCCTCTTCCAGCTCTTCCTTCACACATCCTAAATCTGCAACAGATCATTCCACAATGAGCTATGCAGCTACTGATTAGGCGTGGAAAACCATTAGAAAACAGGTTCGTACATTTTCTTTGCGCGTGTATTGACACTTCTTTCTTTAAGAGTTTTTCCTTGACGTACCCTTATCAAGGTGGGAGGGGGGAGGGGGGTTGAGATATCAATACAAGTCAATTAAAAAATATTTTTTACTCAAGCGTGAAAATATGTCCCTACGATGAGACAAGGGCTGTGATGCCTGAATTCTCCCTAAACATGCAGCAACTGACTCAACACAGGTGATTACCGAGCTCATATTTCTCAACGGGGAAGAGGTAGCTGCTGCTGCTGGCGCTAGTCTCCCCGTCATGTTCACGACTTTGTGACGTCACCTGCGGTTTCTCCTCTAACTCCTCCTCTGCATTCTCCGAATCTGTAAGAGATCATTGCAAACTAAGGTTAACACTTTATGCTCCAGTGGTGAGAATTGTCTGCGGTCTTTGATTAGGAACAATCAGTGATAAGCACTACACCTGTGCGGTGGGAGTTCTTTGCTTTTCCTTGCTTGTAGCATCTTGATCATGCTATATAGACAGTATTAGCACCCCACCAGCGGAACCCTCACAAGCGGGATGAGTCATTCTCTACTGCTGTTGCCTACCCTGCCCCAAAACAGTAAATAACTGACTCATGCATAGGTACTTACCCAGCTCTTCTTTCTTGATAGGCAAGAGGAAGCTGGCACTGCTGCTGCTGGGCCTCAACTCGTCAGGGTCATCCGCCGCCTCTGTAACCCGAAACACAAAAACGTTGTAGGAAGTGATGGTAGGCTGATTAAATAGCCACAGTGACGTCATCATCCCACAAAGGACTCACTTATGCGTTACAGAAAAAAAGTTGGAACTGTAGTGACCACTGCAGTGCTTGAAAAGTCACCTCAACCATACCTCAACTTATCCGTTGTTGTAAGTCAGCATAACATATAGATACTAACCTAGTTCCACCTTTACACAGTCTAGGGGTGGAAGGAATGACGGTTCACTGGTCAAATCAACATCGTAGACGTAGGTTTCCACCTCCACTGCAATCACAAACAATTCACTTGAGGCGCGTTCCCACTATGAGTAAATACCACATCAATACCATGAGACATCTCAACGCCACCGTTCACACTAACCGAATCAAGGGCCACTAGATGGCTCCATCCTGACTATGGAATAAAGATGCATGAAAGCAGGTGTAGGTAAATAAACATATCTACAGACATTGGCGGTCATGCTAGCCCTGTGATTGGGTTTATAGAGACGCGCTGGTTAGGATACCGGAGAGGGTATAGACGATTTTTTTCTGAGTTTTTTCGTCAAAGTGCGATTTTGATATTTTGCATTAGACGTAAGTAACACTATGAAGTACTATATAACCTGACCTGGTTAACATGACTTACCGTTTTCTTGTTTTATCTTAGTATTCATTTTGCACGCTTTGGAGTGTAATTCAACAGATCATTGAAAAAGTTCTTAGCTAATTTTGAGCGGCTATTTACTGTCTATTCATAACAAATGTAGGAAATCGCCACAGGGTTCTTTAACGCCGGAAAACGAAACGAAAACGAAGCATCAATTATTTGGGGCCTTGAAATTTTTAGGGCCCTTACATTTTCCTACCATTATTGGCGGGGTTTTCATCAGTTTAAACACTAATGAGCTAGCGCTGCTTCCTATCATTCAAGGGATTCCTCTCATCCACTCTTAGTTTTCCAGGATTCTAGGCGTTGAAACAAATTCATTCGGAAATATACCTACTCTTGTATTGTCAACAAAATGTTCACCACAGTAGCATAATAACAATAAAGTAATTACAGCTTAGCCAACTGGGTTCCGACGTTAAAAGATAAATGCCACGCCACTAGATTTGTTATCAGATCGCTGGAATGCAGCCGATCATGATTTTCGAGGTTCCTTCTCTTTATAAATTTATTTTCACAATTTGTGCCCTCGAACGGATTTTCACTGAAATGTAGGTAAAGACGTATCATACGTCTGCATCTCCAGGAGCTTTCCACTTGCGAAATATCTTTTCACAGTTAGAGCATAGCAACAGTCCATAAAGCATGTTCTCTCATATTGTGCCTCGTAAGGCTACACAGGGTAAATTTAAGAATAAACACGTACCTACTAATTTTCCTACGAAGTGACGCGTCCCGACAGTGTTTTGCGCCACCTCCCCCTAACCTTCACGCCGCAATCTCAAAGATCTGCAAACTACCCTAATCTTCACTTTAGGTACCCAAGACTGCCTGACCCCTAGACTTGACAATAAATGACTTGGACGACTTTACGGACTGGGAAGTTGTTCTCCCCCCAGCAACATTAATAAGCATATCCCAAACATACATAGGTACTTACTGAGGAGAAACCGTTTCAATGTCCCCAACATTTCAACACTCATAAAACGTTACTCAACAAATAGTCACGTACTTTTTCATAACGGAACAGGTTGATTTCATTCAGAAAGTAGGCATCGATGAAAATTACACAAATAAAGGGTTCGACAACAGTCGCACTACGTGCCTCTCAGTGGCCGAGTGGTCAAGGGGTCCGCTTTGTGTCCTGAGAGGTCCGGGTTCGAATCCCGGCGGAAGGGAAACATTTTCCGCTTCCGACATGGATGTATTGGCTTCGGCCCACTCCTAAACTGGCTTCGGCCCACTCATATTCGGCCACTTCGTCTTCGGCTTCGGCCAAAAATATCTAATAAACCAACTCATCGGCGCATATGTTCTCTTAACGTCGCGCGTTCAGATAAAAAAAAAAAAAAAAAAAAAAAAAAAAACAGTCGCACTTAACTGTCTCGCCCCATGAGATTTTTTTTTGTGGGCTTAATTTTTACGCAATCCAAAATCAGTTGAAAAAGACCCAAGAGCATCTATCTGAGATCACTCATACCAAATCTCATGACTGTCATTCTATTAATCTAGTCCCAAATGCGTTCCGACCATTCAAAAGCGTGATTTCTCATTCTCAACTCATTTTCAACACTTCTTTAACTACAACGGCCGTAATTTTGAAGATAACGAAATTCTGTTCGACAGATGTTTAAGGGCCACCATACATTCTCGACGAACTCCACCAAAACCACTGTGCGAAAGTAAATATTCGACAAAACTAATGTTTACAAATTAGTGCTGCGGGAGACGGGTAATTGCAATATCGTATTGGTTGTGTTTACTCTAAAAGCTAAACATAGTGTGCTATTCGAACGCGAAACGAACGAGTGAAAGTAGGACACTATGTTTAGCTTTTACAGGAGAAAAAGTAGAGAAATGCTGTTGAAATTACCCACTTCCGTAAGTGAAATAAAAAATGTCAACATGTAACATGGCGGCGGTAAATATTACAAACATTTTTTATCAAGCTTTTCTACTAAATGTGACGATAAAATCATACTGTTTTAGTCTGAAACGTTACAAAAAAATATTTCGCGTGAGGTAGTGTTGTGTTTTCGCGATCTGTCAAAAAAACATGTGGACTGGTAGTTGACTGTTTAAAACCGCTCCTGTGGGCTTATTACTCCATTTCATGCAAAAATACAACACTACCTCACGACAAAGAGTCTCAGGTTTACATCCCCCTATAAACACTTTTCACTCGCCCTGTAACTTCGGAGTAGGGCTTGAAGTACGTAGCATTGCGAACCAAATACGTGTATTCCACCTTAAGTTACATGGTTCTACAGAAATATACAAATTTCATGACAATCGGTAAATAAATGTGAATGGCGCCGAAACGATCGAACTTTGGTCCAGAACGGCCTTAAAAGTATGTCTCGGCCGTGATTCTAGACAGGTCCATACCAAATTTCATCTAAATCGGATGAACGGTATAGGCGCTAGAGCACTGCACGGACTGACGGACTGACGGACGGACAGACTTTTTCCAGAAACCAATTTTTTGGACTCAGGGGACCCCCAGGATCATGGGAAACCCAAAATCTCAATTTCGAAATTTGGCACCAAAACAATACTTTCTCGCCATATATGGCTAGCGAGAAAGTAAGAAAAAAAAATACCTCTGCCGTTCAATTAACACCACGTGATAGTAGTCGCTTCAGCGCAAACTCCAGCTACAATACCGACACGCCTATATGTGGCAAACTGCGCACTAAGTGCTGACGCTACATCTGCGAAGAGGAATTATCACGTGACGCTTCAATGAGACATTTTTTTCGCACTGAGCGCAGAAAAAAAGCTTATTACAAGTAGCATGTACTCGCATGTGCTTTTTAAGACTGCCTGCCTGTGCAAATCTCCTCTCACAGTGCGGGCACGAGAAGGGCTTCTCACCAGTGTGAACACGGATATGCCTCTTAAGGCTTTCTGCCTGTGCAAATCTTTTCTCACAATGGGGGCAGGACAAGGGCTTCTCACCAGTGTGAACTCGGATTATATGCTTCTTAAGGTTGGGTGCCAGTGCACATCTCCTCTCACAGTGGGGGCAGGAGAAGGGTTTCTCACCGGTATGAACACGGATATGCTCCTTAAGGTGTTCAGCCTGTGTAAATCCCTTCTCACAATGGGGGCAGGAGAAGAGATCACCGGTATGCATTCGCATATGCACCTTAAGGCTGCCTTTCTGTGTAAATTCCTTCTCACAGTGGGTGCATGGTAAGCGCAGCCTTGTGGTGTGACGGCTGCGTGGTCGGGGTGTCGGTATGTTTGCAGGGAGGGGAGGTGTGGGAGAAGTCCCACCGTCAGATTCGCTGCTGTGTGACGTCACTGGCGGTTTCTCTTGAAGTTCTTCTTTTACACATCCCAAATCTGCAACAGATCATTCCACAGACGGCTATGTAGCTACTCATTTGGTGTGGAAAACAATAGGTACGTCAACTCCTTATTTGGTAGAACGTCAGGCCTACATTTTTCTTTAACGTGTGTACTGATAGTTTTTTCTTATAATTTTTCCTTGACGTATCCTTATCAACTTGAGAGGGGGGGGGGGGGGTTGAAATATCAAAACAATTCAATTAAAAGACATTTTTCTAGCCAAGCGTAAAAATATGTACGATAAGACAAGAGCTGTGATGCCTGAATTCCCTCAAAACATATAGCAACTGACTTAAAACACAGGTGTTTACCAAGCTCATATTTCTCAATGGGGAAGCTGCTGCTGGCGCTAATCTCTCCGCCATGGTCGCGACTATTCGACGTCACCTGCGGTTTCTCAAGTTCAGAATATGATCAACCTATGATTCAGGGGTTAGAACTGACTGATTAGGAACAATCAGTGATAAGCACTACACCTGTGCGGTGGGAGTTCATTGCTTTTCCTTGCTGGGAACATCTTGATCCAGCTAGACAGTATCAGCACCCCACCAGTGGGAACCGTCACACGCGAGATGAGTCATTCTCTACTGCTGTTGCCTACCCTGCCCCGAAACAATAAATAAATGACTCATAAATAGGTATTTACCCAGCTCTTCTTTCTTAATAGGCAAGAGGAAGCTTTCCCTGCTGCTGATGGCCTTCATTCTATCATGATCATCCGCCGCATCTGTAAAAAAGAAAGGTGAATAATTTTTTGATGTCTGGTGGTATGGTCTGTTGTCTTCGCACAACCCAATAAATATGGTGACACAACCGGCAGTAGGGGACGCATACAGAAACTCATTAAAATACGTCACCTTGACCTTCCAAATGCTCCTGCTTGACTTCTGCCTGTCCTTCCATTATTTTTATCTATTCTCAGTTATTATATGAAGAGCAGTAACCGAGGAAAATGTCAAAATCAATGAAATTATAAGGTTCAGAGCCAACGCTACCATATTTTTTATTTTTGATTAAAATACGGCCATTTCCTTTTTAGGGCCCTTCGTTATAAATATTTTAGGGACTGAAAATTGGTTTGGCGCCATTTGCAGACGCATAGGTTTCAAACTTTCTCAACTGTGATATTTTAATCAAGATGAATTTGTGAATTATGCGGACAAAAGGTTCAAAAAAACATCAACTAACATAGCTGCCCAGATAATACCTTTTATTAATTTTTATTTTTTGATCTAAAATTAGGATTAGAAGATGGATAATAACATTATTAGGGCGTGTGCGAATGACAACCGCATCACTAGCTGCCTTCAGTCTCATAGCACAGGCACGTGATAAGTTGTTCGGTCATGAAGCTAAAAGACATAGGTAGGTGCATTTAATTTATGCAATCTACCAGATATGACTGAGAAGGGAACCAGACAAAAGATGAATATTCAATTAGGAAACGAACGTAAGGAAAGTATAGAATGCACGAGAGAGAAAATCATAAAACTGACGAGAGAAATGTCGCATCTCATAGGACAGGCACGTGAAAAGTTGCTCGATCATGAAGGTAAAAGACAGATCATTCTATGGTGAGAGTTTTCAAACTTACATTTGTACCTAAACAGTCCCTGAACATCCCTTATTCCCCCTTCGCCCCTGAAGTAGGCTCTTTACTGCTGAATTATACACTGTTTACCAGTGTAGGTATACTGTACATAGTGGGTCGGAGGATCACTCAGGCAGTCATTTTTGTGGACAATCTGGTGGTAGGAATCAATTCAATGCCTGTACCCGACATCACCCATCCAGAATGCAATAGCCTTGACCCGTTGCGAGATAGACACCGCTGGAGGCCGCATGCATATAGTATGGATCCCAGTGCACGGCGGCATCCAGGGAAACGAAGCAGCAGACAGAGCAGCGCGAGTGGGGGCATGTACGCCGTTGAATACTTTTCCCGTCGTGACCACCACTTACCTCCGCTTGGTCATCAAAGATGCAGTCTCGAAAGCCTAGCAACGCGAATGGGAAAACCCACACTAAACTGCAGAGCGTTACTCGGTGAAGCCCTGCATTGAGCACTGGCCCACCACTTGCCGAGAGAGCCGCAGGGAGGAAGTCGTCCAAGCACGGCTGCGAATAGGCCACACGTGCCTAACAAATGGACACCTCAAGGCCCGCTGGATCCCTCCCCTTGCTCTTGTGGCGAAGACCTAACCGTGCGTCTCTTTGTAGCTGGCACGCTAATCATCAACCTGGCTGTTGAGCTGGGGGATGGCGGGGGAGCCGCCCTGGCCGAGCTAACGCGCTGTTCACTTAAATCTGAGCACCTAACCACCAGCTACCTACATAAAAAGCTGAGGGAAACGAATCACGTCCCTACCGTCCCTGTCGTCAAATAACACACAACAATAACAAAAATCGTAAGTACCTTAAGAGAAAAAATTTTCAGAAAAACAACAGCCGAAAACATACAATAAAATTGAGCTGTCCCTATGATAACAGTATGAGATTTTTTTACGGAGTATAGCCGTGCACATAGCGGTAGATGTTCTGCTTCCATTTGTTAGAGTTTGAATAAAACCGCCAAACACCAAATGTGACGTAGAGTTTTGTTGTGCAAGTCTCTAATCGTGTGTTGACTATTACTCTTGTGGTGACACTGCTGTAATGAACAATTATTAAAAGTATATTACCAAATGTGTTCATTTTCTAATAGGTTATGGGACCAGTCACGGTCCAGTAAACGTTGTGTGTGTTTTGAAAATACGTGAGTATGAAATACATACGTTTTATTGGAACTGAAAAGTGAAAACTGAACTGAACTTATGATGCAAGTTGGAACGGCTGTAGGGCCTGTGGCCAAGTTGATTGGGGTTGAAAATTATCCTAATTGGAAGTTTTCCATGGAGATGTTACTTATTCATGAAGATCTTTGGGACTGTGTAAACGGCGAACTAGCTACGGATGAGACGACTAAAGTTGTGTTAGCTTCGGAAATAAAACGTGATCATAAGGCAAAAGCCAAAATAGCCTTATGTGTTGATCCCTCGATCTACCCCATAATCCGTTCTGCTACAACCTCCAAGGAAGCCTGGCAAAGCTTAGAAAAAGCTTTTGCAGGAAAAGGCTTAGTCAGAAAAATTGGACTTCTAAGGGAGCTGTTCAGTTGCAAGTTAGAGCAATTCAAAAGCATGCAGGAGTACGTAACGAAGATCGTCGAGCTGAGTCAGCGGTTAGCTGACATTGAAGCTGCTATGGACGATGAGTTTCTAGCAGTGCTTATGCTAAATGGCCTGTCATCCCACTACGATCCTCTAGTTATGGCATTGGAAAATTCAAGCACTAAAATCACAACTGAGTTGGTGCGTTCGAAATTAATTCAAGAAGGTGTCAAGAGGGACGGTGAGACAAAGGAAGCAGCCTTGTACGTCAACAATTCTAAGCAGCAGAAGCAGCAGAAGAAGAAGGATGTCAGATGTTTCAAGTGTTCTCAGATCGGACATTACCAGAACAAGTGCCCGTCAGCCAGCGGCAGTGGCGGAAGTAGCAACTTCGGAAAACGTCAAGTCAGTGGCGGAGGCGGTCAAGGGAAGAAGAAGGAATCAACCCTGTTTGCGGCGTTCTCAGCAGACCTGTCAAATCGGCGATGGATTTTGGACAGCGGAGCGAGTACTCACATGACATCGGAGAAAGAAGAACTTGAAGATTTCAAGAAAGATTTTCAGAATCGTGTTGTCACTGTGGCCAATAAAAATACTTTAACTTGCAAAGGGGTTGGCAATGTACGTGTTGAGTTAAAAAATAATTTGGGTAATGCGATCTTATCTCAAGTAGCTCATGTACCTGGTTTAGCAGCAAATTTAGTTTCAGTTGACAGAATAGTTGAAAAAGACCTGGTTTGTGTCTTTGATAAAACTGGTGGCCGTGTGTTTAAGGGTCATGTCAATGCTACTAAATGTAAATTGATTGCTACAGCTTCTAGAAGGGGTGGTGTTTTTGAGCTGGATGTCGTCAAGAAGGATGATAGCTCAAGCCCTAGGAATGCTGATCAACAGGTTCATACTGCAGCTGAGTCTAATTCTACTGAAGTTGTAAGTAAGAAGAGTCAAAAATTATGGCACAGGAGACTTGGTCATCTTAACCATCTGAGCATGAGGTTGCTCAAGAGAGGTATGGCAAAAGGTGTTGTCTATGATGATGGTCAAATGGAAGCTTGTGAGCCCTGCATTAAGGGGAAGCATTCCAGGAAACCCTTTCCTAAGGGTGGTGGGAAACGTGCTAAAAGAAGGCTCGAATTATTACATGTAGATTTGTTTGGTCCTGTCTCTGAAGCATCGCATGGGGGTGCGCGGTACCTGCTATGCTTCACAGATGATTTCTCGAGAAAATCGTTTGGATATTTTTTGAAGTCAAAAGATCAAGTGACTGAAAAATTCAAAGTTTTCAAAGCAATGGTCGAAAATGAAACTGGATTAAAAATACAAGCTATCCGTAGCGATAATGGTACTGAATTTGTTAATAAAAATATGAAGTCTTTTCTAGAATCCTGTGGGATACGTCATCAAACTAGTTGTCCCTACAGTCAAAGCCAGAACGGTGTAGCAGAAAGAATGTTCCGGTTGCTTGGAGAGAAGGCTCGAACGATGTTACAGGATGCTGGGTTGGGTGCTGCGTACTGGGCAGAAGCCATGAACACAGCGATCTATCTCAAAAATAGGTCACCGACCAAGGCAGTAATGGGTAAAGTACCAGAACAGGTTTGGAATGGAAAATATGTAGATTTAAGTCATCTGCGAGTATTTGGGTGTACTGCGTACAATCATATTCCAAAGACCCTGAAAAAGAAATTTGATCCGAAAAGCAAGAGGCTTATTTTCGTTGGCTATTGTTAAGATACAAAGGGCTATAGGTTAGTAGACCCTGAAAACCCAAATGTAGTCATAAAAGCAAGAGATGTTGTTTTTATCGAAAATCAATTTCCTGGCCTAGATTCAGAAACCAAAGAGTCTCCATGGGTGCTACCCCTGGACCAAGTTGGCGACGCAGACGCGTCAGGTGACTCAAATGGTGACACCCCAGAAGCAGAGGCATCGACAGCAGCAGGTAGCTCTGACAGCGCTTCTGATGGTGAGGCGGAAAGGGAGGAGGACGAATCAGACGCAGAGAACTTCGCAGACACGAGCGAGTTTCTTATCGACTTCGGGGACACCAGCGAGTACGTTCCGGACCCCGTCGAGGACGCGGACGATAGCGCAGTGGACGTCGTGCGGTCTGATCCCTATCCACAGAGAGTAAGAAAGCCCAAGAGGTACTCCGGGTTTGAGCTTTTTCACGTGAGTTTGGAGGATGAACCTCAGTCTTATTCACAGATGTTGGAAAGCGAGAACAGACCCAAGTGGGAGGAAGCTATGGCATCTGAGCATAGAGCTCTTATGAAAAATAGTGCCTGGGAACTTACTGATCTTCCAAAAGGAAAGAAAGCAATTGGTTGCAGATGGGTTTATAAAGTTAAAAAAGATTGCGATGGGAACGTTGAGAGGTTTAAAGCTCGATTGGTAGCTAAAGGTTTCTCACAACAGCAAGGGTCTGACTATGAGGAAACTTTCGCTCCAGTAGTTAAAAACTCAACTCTTCGTATGCTCGTAGCTTTAGCAGCAGAGAAAGGTTGGTCAATTGATCACATGGATGTTACAACAGCTTTTTTGAATGGGGAACTGCAAGAGGAGGTATATATGTGTCAGCCTCAGGGACTTGTAGTCAAAGGTTCAGAAAAGAAAGTCTGTAGGTTAAAGAAAGCGTTGTATGGCCTTCGTCAAGCTTCTAGGACCTGGTACTCAAAGATTGGGTCTGTGCTCGCTAGCATAGGTTTTCAAAAACTCCAGGGAGAGCCCTGTGTGTTTAAGAAGCAAGGTAAAAGAAGCACTGTGATTTTGGCCTTATACGTGGATGATTTATACATTTTTTCCAGCAATGATCATGACAAAGAGATCGTTAAAAATCAATTGAAAGATCACTTTGAAATGAGAGATTTAGGTACTGCCGTACAGCTTTTAGGCATGAGATTGTCAAGAAAGAACGGAATGATTGAGCTAGATCAAGCTCACTACATTGAGAAAGTTCTTAAGAAATTTAGTATGGAAAATTGCAAGCCATCAAAGACTCCAATGGAAGCGAATTGTAAATTGAAGATTCCTGAGCCTGGTGAAGAGGCAGATGTGCCTTACCAGCAATTGATTGGTTGCCTTACCTATTTGGCTGTTTGCACCAGACCTGACATTGCTCATGTTGTCAGTCGGTTAGCACAATTCAACACGAAGCATTCTTTGGAGCATTGGTCGCATGGAAAAAGAGTTCTTCGATATCTAAGAGGCACCACTAATTACTGTCTTAAGTTTCAGAAAACTGGTGAATCTCTGGTGGGTTTAGTTGATGCAGACTGGGGCAATACCGAGATCGACAGGAAGTCGTACACTGGATACTGTTTCAAATTGGCTGGAGGTGCCGTTAGCTGGGAAAGCAGGAAACAACGCACCGTGGCACTCTCATCGACGGAAGCCGAGTATATGGGATTGTCGGATGCCACAAAGGAACTCAAGTTTTTGGTTAACATACTAAGTCAGTTGACTGAGGATAAGTATGAGAAGCCAGTTGTCATTTTTAATGATAATCAGTCAGCGCAATTTCTAGCGTGTAATGAAATGATCAATAGTCGTACGAAACATATTGATGTGCGTCATCATTTCCTAAGGCAGGCTGTAGCTGAGGGAGAGGTCAAGTTTTCATACATGGGTACTGGAGATATGATCGCTGATATTTTAACCAAACCGTTGGGTGTTCAAAAGCATTGTCTTTGTGTTGAAGGTCTTGGTTTGGGTTTGGGTTTTAAGGGAGAGTGTTAGAGTTTGAATAAAACCGCCAAACACCAAATGTGACGTAGAGTTTTGTTGTGCAAGTCTCTAATCGTGTGTTGACTATTACTCTTGTGGTGACACTGCTGTAATGAACAATTATTAAAAGTATATTACCAAATGTGTTCATTTTCTAATACCATTGTAAAAAAAAAAAAAAACTGCCTGACAGGGGAGCAACCTCAACCAGCATATTCTAGACATACTTACTGGTGACAGCCAACTCCAATGTCCATATTGTGACAAGAGATTTTACACAGGGGAGCAACCTCAACAAGCATATTCTAGACATACTTACTGGTGACAGCCAACTCCAATGTCCATATTGTGACAAGAGATTTTACACAGGGGAGCAACCTCAACCAGCATATTCTATACATACTTACTGGTGACAGCCAACTCCATTGTGCAAATTGTGACATGACATTTTGCACAGGGGAAAAACCTCAAAAGCATTTTGTTTACACGTTAAGGTTGAATATACATTCGCTATTTTCGACTACATGTACTTGGTTCGCAGTGCTAAGTACTTCAAGCCCTACCCCGAAGTTACAGGGCGAGTGGAAAGTGATTATAGGGGGATGTAAACCTGAGACTCTTTGTCGTGAGGTAGTGTTGTATTTTTGCATGAAATGGAGTAATAAGCCCAGGAGCGATTTTAAACAGTCAACTACCAGTCCACATGTTTTTTTGATAGATCGCGAAAACACAACACTACCTCACGCGAAATATTTTTTTGTAACGTTTCAGACTAAAACAGTATGATTTTATCGTCACATTTAGTAGAAAAGCTTGATAAATGTTTGTACTATTTACCGTAGCCATGTTGCATTTTGACAATTTTTATTTCACTTACGGAAGTGGGTAATTTCAACAGCATTTCTCTACTTTTTTCCTGTAAAAGCTAAACATAGTGTCCTACTTTTACTCGTTCGTTTCGCGTTCAAATAGCACACTATGTTTAGCTTTTAGAGTAGACACAATCAATACGATATTGCAATTACCAGTCTCCGGCTGTACTAATATGTAAACATTAGTTTTGTCGAATATTTACTTTCGCACAGTGGTTTTGGCGGAGTTCGTCGAGAATGTATGGTGGCAGTTAAGGCTGGATTTAGCTAATTTCCGAATTGAATTTACCCGAATTTTTTTCTTTAGGTTAAACAAGTTTGCCATGGGTTGCTAGGGAAACAAAATTCCGACTATAATTACCTTAGCAACGCATGGCAACTTTGTTTAACTTACAGAAACAAATTCAGGGAAATTCCATTCGAAATTAGCTAAATCCAGCCTAAGGAACTGATGGGAACTCGTATTCTCTTCAGAGAAATCTCCACCCACTGTAGCCTATAAAGCCGGCAAACTGCGAACTAAGAGGTGACCGCTACATCTGCGCAGAGGAATTATCAAGTGACGCTTGAATGCGACATTTTTTTTCGCACTGAGAGCAGAAAAAAAGCTTATTACAAGTAGCATGTACTCGAATGTGCCTTTTATGATTGCTTGAGATCGTAAATCTCCTCTTACAATGGGAACAGGAGAAGGGTTTCTCACCGGTGTGAACACGGATATGCCTCTTAAGGCTGTCTGCCTGTGTAAATCTCCTCTCACAGTGGGGGCAGGAGAAGGGCTTCTCACCAGTGTGAAGTCGGATATGCTTCTGAAGGCAGTGTGCCTGTGTAAATCTCTTCTCACAGTGGGGGCACGAGAAGGGTTTCTCACCGGTATGAACACGGATATGCTCCTTAAGGTGTTCAGCCTGTGTAAATCCCTTCTCACAATGGGGGCAGGAGAAGAGATCACCGGTATGCATTCGCATATGCACCTTAAGGCTGCCTTTCTGTGTAAATTCCTTCTCACAGAGGGCGCATGGGAAGCGCAGCCTGGTGGTGTGACGGCTGCGTGGCCGGGGTGTCGGCTTGTTTGCAGGGAGGGGAGGTGTGGGAGAAGTCCCACCGTCATATTCGCTGCTGTGTGACGTCACCAGCGGTTCCTCTTCCAGCTCTTCCTTCACACATCCTAAATCTGCAACAGATCATTCCACAATGAGCTATGCAGCTACTGATTAGGCGTGGAAAACCATTAGAAAACAGGTTCGTACATTTTCTTTGCGCGTGTATTGACACTTCTTTCTTTAAGAGTTTTTCCTTGACGTACCCTTATCAAGGTGGGAGGGGGGAGGGGGGTTGAGATATCAATACAAGTCAATTAAAAAATATTTTTTACTCAAGCGTGAAAATATGTCCCTACGATGAGACAAGGGCTGTGATGCCTGAATTCTCCCTAAACATGTAGCAACTGACTCAACACAGGTGATTACCGAGCTCATATTTCTCAACGGGGAAGAGGTAGCAGCTGCTGCTGCTGGCACTAGTCTCCCCGTCATGGCCACGACTTTGTGACGTCACCTGCGGTTTCTCCTCTAACTCCTGCTCTGCACTCTCCGAATCTGTAAGAGATCATTGCAAACTGAGGTCAACACTTTATGCTCCAGTGGTGAGAATTGCCTGCGCTCTTTGATTAGGAACAATCAGTGATAAGCACTACACCTGTGCGGTGGGAGTTCATTGCTTTTCCTTGCTTGTAGCATCTTGATCATGCTATATAGACAGTATCAGCACCCCACCAGTGGAACCCTCACAAGCGAGATGAGTCATTCTCTACTGCTGTTGCCTACCCTGCCCAAAACAGTAAACAACTGACTCATGCATAGGTACTTACCCAGCTCTTCTTTCTTGATAGGCAATAGGAAGCTGGCACTGCTGCTGCTGGGCCTCAACTCGTCAGGGTCATCCGCCGCCTCTGTAACCCGAAACACAAATACGTTGTAGGAAGTAAAGGTAGGCTGATTAAATAGTCACAGTGACGTCATCATCCCACAGAGGACTCACTTATGCGTCACAGAATAAAATATGGAACTGTAGTGACCACTGCAGTGCTTGAAAAGTCACCTCAACCATACCTCAACTTATCCGTTGTTGTAAGTCAGCATAACATATAGATACTAACCTAGTTCCACCTTTACACAGTCTAGGGGTGGAAGGAATGACGGTTCACTGATCAAATCAACATCGTAGACGTAGGTTTCCTCCTCCACTGCAATCACAAACAATTCACTTGAGGCGCGTTCCCACTATGAGTAAATACCACACCAATACCATGAGACATCTCAACGCCACCGTTCACACTAACCGAATCAAGGGCCACTAGATGGCTCCATCCTGACTATGGAATAAAGATGCATGAACGCAGGTGTAGGTAAATAAACATATTGTCTACAGACATTGGCGGTCATGCTAGCCCTGTGATTGGGTTTATGAAGACGCGCTGGTTAGAATACGGGAGAGGGTATAGACTTTTTTTTTTCTGAGTTTTTTCATCAAAGTGCGATTTTGATATTTTACATTAGACGTAAGTACTTAACACTATGAAGTACTATATAACCTGACCTGGTTAACATGACTTACCGTTTTCTTGTTTTATCTTAGTATTCATTTTGCACGCTTTGGAGTGTACTTCAACAGATCATTAAAAAATTTCTTAGCTAATAATTACCGTCTATTCATAATAAATGTAGGAAATCGCCACAGGGTTCTTTAACGCCGGAAAACGAAACGAAAACGAAGAATCAATTATTTGGGGCCTTGAAATTTTTAGGGCCCTTACATTTTCCTACCATTATTGGCGGGGTTTTCATCAGTTTAAACACTAATGAGCTAGCGCTGCTTCCTATCATTCAAGGGATTCCTCTCATCCACTCTTAGTTTTCCAGGATTCTAGGCGTTGAAACAAATTCATTCGGAAATATACCTACTCTTGTATTGTCAACAAAATGTTCACCACAGTAGCATAATAACAATAAAATAATTACAGCTTAGCCAACTGGGTTCCGACGTTAAAAGATAAATGCCACGCCACTAGATTTGTTATCAGATCGCTGGAATGCAGCCGATCATGATTTTCGAGGTTCCTTCTCTTTATAAATTTATTTTCACAATTTGTGCCCTCGAACGGATTTTCACTGAAATGTAGGTAAAGACGTATCATACGTCTGCATCTCCAGGAGCTTTCCACTTGCGAAATATCTTTTCACAGTGAGAGAAAAGCAACAGTCCATAAAGCATGTTCTCTCATATTGTGCCTCGTAAGGCTACACAGGGTAAATTTAAGAGTAAACACGTACCTACTGTTTTTCCTACGAAGTGACGCGCCCCGACAGTGTTTTGCGCCACCTCCCCCTAACCTTCACGCCGCAATCTCAAAGATCTGCAAACTACCCTAATCATCACTTTAGGTACCCAAGACTACCTGACCCCTAGACTTGACAATAAATGACTTGAACTTTACGGACTGGGAAGTTGTTCTCCCCCCAGCAACATTAATAAGCATATCCCAAACATACATAGGTACTTACTGAGGAGAAACCGTTTCAATGTCCCCAACATTTCAACACTCATAAAACGTTAATCAACAAATAGTCACGTACTTTTTCATAACGGAACAGGTTGATTTCATTCAGAAAGTAGGCATCGATGAAAATTACACAAATAAAGGGTTCGACAACAGTCGCACTTAACTGTCTCGCCCCATGCGATTTTTTTTGTGGGCTTAATTTTTACGCAATCCAGAATCAGTTGAAAAAGACCCAAGAGCATCTATCTGAGATCACTCATACCAAATCTCATGACTGTCATTTTATTACTCTAGTCCCAAATGCGTTCCGACCATTCAAAAGCGTGATTTCTCATTCTCAACTCATTTTCAACACTTTTTTGACTACAACGGCCGTAATTTTGAAGATAACGAAATTCTGATCGACAGATGTTTAAGGGCCACCATACATTCTCGACGAACTCCACCAAAACCACTGTGCGAAAGTAAATATTCGACAAAACTTATGTTTACAAATTAGTGCTGCGGGAGACGGGTAATTGCAATATCGTATTGGTTGTGTTTACTCTAAAAGCTAAACATAGTGTGCTATTCGAACGCGAAACGAACGAGTGAAAGAAGGACACTATGTTTAGCTTTTACAGGAGAAAAAGTAGAGAAATGCTGTTGAAATTACCCACTTCCGTAAGTGAAATAAAAAATGTCAACATGTAACATGGCGGCGGTAAATATTACAAACATTTTTTATCAAGCTTTTCTACTAAATGTGACGATAAAATCAAACTGTTTTAGTCTGAAACGTTACAAAAAAATATTTCGCGTGAGGTAGTGTTGTGTTTTCGCGATCTATCAAAAAAACATGTGGACTGGTAGTTGACTGTTTAAAACCGCTCCTGTGGGCTTATTACTCCATTTCATGCAAAAATACAACACTACCTCACGACAAAGAGTCTCAGGTTTATATCCCCCTATAAACACTTTTCACTCGCCCAGTAACTTCGGAGTAGGGCTTGAAGTACGTAGCATTGCGAACCAAATACGTGTATTCCACCTTAAGTTACATGGTTCTACACAAATATACAAATTTCATGACAATCGGTCAATAAATGTGAATGGCGCCGAAACGATCGAACTTTGGTCCAGAACGGCCTTAAAAGTATGTCTCGGCCGTGATTCTAGACAGGTACATACCAAATTTCATCAAAATCGGATGAACGGTATAGGCGCTAGAGCACTGCACGGACTGACGGACGGACAGACTTTTTCCAGAAACCACTTTTTTGGACTCAGGGGACCCCCAGGATCATGGGAAACCCAAAATCTCAATTTCGAAATTTTGCACCAAAACAATACTTTCTCGCCATATATGGCTAGCGAGAAAGTAAGAAAAAAAATACCTCTCCCATTCAATTAACACCACGTGATAGTGATGATGATGATGATGTTTTGCTTCGACGACCCAGGCCACCTTGTTGGGCCCATTGCCGTTCTTCTTCACGTCATCACGCCATCACGTCCAGCCTCGCCGACTTTGCGAAGTGGACCAGGTCCTTCACGCGCCAATCAGCACCGTCCACCTGACACTCCCATCTCTTGCGACATAGCGCTGGGCACGAAAATAGTACGTGGCGGCCAGTTTCCTCGTCCTCTTTGCAGAACCGGCACATCCTCTCGCCATCTTCTATCAGCTTCATTCTGGCGAGATGAGCCCGGAAGGGCCCATGACCGGTTAACATGGCCGCCGCCATCCTAGCTTCGCTTCTGCTTAGCCGTAAGAACCCGCCTGAGATCTCTCGCGTTTCCCTCGGGTTGATGCATTGCTTGGAGTGGGCGAGACCATCCAGGCCCTCCCAATAGCGTTGGCACTGTTGCCTCATACGACTGTGTACAGAGAGTTTGACCAAAGCCCCAGATACTGGTAGAACTGGTTCTGGTGCACAAGCTCCGGTACTGGACCCTAGTCTTGCCAGTCTGTCCGCTTCTTCATTTCCTGGGATCCCTGTATGACCGGGGACCCAGACCAGCTCCAGCACATTCGTAAGTTTAATCGCCTTGCACGCCATTTTGCATTCTTTCACTATGTGCGATGTTATTTCGGCGCGACAGAGAGCAAGCAGCGCCGCCTGACTGTCAGAACACACAATTATTGTCTCTCCCTGGATGCCTCGATCGAGGCAAGCCTCCAGAGCCTCCTTTATTGCAAATATCTCGGCCTGGAACACTGTGACGTATCTTCCAAGGGCATAAGAAGCAGACACGTTGAGACGTTCGCAGTGTGCCCCTGCACCCGCTCTTCCGTTCATGAGGGATCCGTCCGTGTACCACACTAGATTTCCTTCCAAAAGGCCCTGAACAACGTCGGAGTGCCAGTCCTCGCGGTTGGGGATGTAAGGTTCGTGGATGCAGTCAAATCTGAGTTCTTTCGGACATCGGTCCTGAGGCATGCTGAGTTCCATGCAGGATCTTTTCGCTTCCTTCAACAACTCTGTATGGCCACCTCTATACTGATTTTCCGTGAGCATTCCAGCTTGAGCAAGTCTCTGTGCGGCCAGACAAGCTTCAGTGTCTAGGAATATGTGCAATGGGGGAAGGTCGAGCAGAACCTCCAGAGATGCAGTGGGAGTACTCCGCATCGCTCCAGTAGATGAAAGACAGATGAGTCGCTGGAAGCTCTGAAGGGACCTCCTTCCGACTTCTAGTTTAGTCCTTCTCCACCAGATTAAGCACCCGTATGACAGGATAGGTCGAATTATGATAGTATAGAGCCATTTCATAACTCTCGGTGACAGTCCCCATGTCATCCCAAAGGTTCCTCGAAGGGTCCAGAAGGCTGCCTTCGCTCTTTTGATTGTGGCCTCCAAGTGGTCCTTCCAGGAAAGTTTACTGTCAAGAATCACGCCTAGGTACTTGACACTGTTTTGAACAGATATCTGCTGCTGCTTCATTATTAATGGTGCAACTGTTTTTGTCTTTCGCTTTGTGGTGAAAAGGACTATTTGAGTCTTCGCGGCGTTAACACCCAGTCCTTTACCGTTGCACCATGCTTCAATTACAGCCAACGCCTGTTGCATCACTTCAAACACGGTGCTTTCCACCCTACCTTGCACAAGCACAACCAGGTCATCTGCATAGGCTTGCGAGTAGTATCCTGCCTTGGTCAAGTTGTCCAGCAGGCCATCGATCACCAGGCACCATAAAAGCGGAGAAAGCACTCCCCCTTGAGGTGTCCCTCTTCCTACTTCAACTATTTGACGAGCTTTTCCTCGCGTCGTGCAGACGGAACGGTTTGACAGCATACTCTCGATCCATCTTATTAGGCACGGGGAGATGTCCTTGCTCCTCATAGCTGCTCCAATGGCTTCGAAAGAGACATTATTAAAGGCTCCTTCTACGTCCAAGAACGCCGCTAAAGTGTACTCTTTACTCGCAATACTATTTTCGATCCGTCCCGTTAGACGGCTCAAGGCTGTCTCGGTAGATCTCCCCGAACGGTAGGCGTGTTGTTCACCAAAACAATACTTTCTCGCCATATATGGCTAGCGAGAAAGTAAGAAAAAAAATACCTCTCCCATTCAATTAACACCACGTGATAGTAGTCGCTTCAGCTCAAACTCCAGCTAAAATACCGACACGTCTATATGTGGCAAACTGCGCACTAAGTGCTGACGCTACATCTGCGCAGAGGAATTATCAAGTGACGCTTCAATGCGACATTTTTTTCACACTGAGCGCAGAAAAACAGGTTCTCACAAGTAGCATGTACTCGTATGTGCCTTTTAAGATAGCTTGAGCCAGTAAATCTCTTCTCACAGTGGGGGCAAGAGAAGGGCCTCTCACAGGTGTGAACTCGGATATGCAGCCTAAGGTTGTGTGCCAGTGCAAATCTCCTCTCACAGTGCGGGCAGGAGAAGGGCTTCTCACCAGTGTGAACACGGATATGCCTCTTTAGGCTGCCTGCCTGTGCAAATCTCCTCTCACAGTGCGGGCAGGAGAAGGGCTTCTCACCAGTGTGAACACGGATATGCCTCTTAAGGCATTCTGCCTGTGCAAATCTTTTCTCACAATGGGGACAGGAGAAGGGCTTCTCCCCAGTGTGAACTGGGATATGCCTCT
>OX465380.1:669022-712900 GCA_950004255.1 Mesopsocus fuscifrons
AGCACTACACCTGTGCGGTGGGAGTTCATTGCTTTTCCTTGCTGCAAACATCTTGATCCAGCTAGACAGTATCAGCACCCCACCAGTGGGAACCCTCACACGCGAGATGAGTCATTCTCTACTGCTGTTGCCTACCCTGTCCCGAAGCAATAAATAAATGACTCATAAATAGGTATTTACCCAGCTCTTCTTTCTTAATAGGCAAGAGGAAGCTTTCCCTGCTGCTGATGGCCTTCATTCTATCACGATCATCCGCCGCATCTGTAAAAAAGGAACGTCAATAATGTTTTGATGTCTGGGGCTATGGTCTGGTGTCTTCGCACAACCCAATAAATATGGTGACACAACCGGCAGTAGGGGACGCATACAGAAACTCATTAAAATACGTCACCTTGACCTTCCAAATGCTCCTGCTTGACTTCTGCCTGTCCTTCCATTATTGTTATCTATTCTGAGTTATTATATGAAGAGCAGTAACCGAGGAAAATGTCAAAATCAATGAAATCATAAGGTTCAGAGCCAACGCTACCATATTTTTTATTTTTGATTAAAATACGGCCATTTCCTTTTTAGGGCCCTTCGTTATAAATATTTTAGGGACTGAAAATTGGTTTGGCGCCATTTGCAGACGCATAGGTTTCAAACTTTCTCATCTGTGATATTTTAATCAAGATGAATTTGTGAATTATGCGGACAAAAGGTTCAAAAAAACATTAACTAACATGGCTGCCCAGATTAATTTTTATTTTTTGATCTAAAATTAGAATTACAAGATGGATAATAACATTATTAGGGCGTGTGCGAATGACAACCGCATCACTAGCTGCCTTCCATTCTATCTTCAGTCTCATAGCACAGGCACGTCATAAGTTGTTCGGTCATGAAGCTAAAAGACATAGGTAGGTGCATTTTATTTATTATTGTTATTTTATATTACCTATTCTTAAGTAAGACATCCTATATTGTCAGCAGTAAAAAAAATGAATTACCTACAGCAGTTTGAAATACTCCGACACTCCCAAAAACGAACAATTATTAAACAATTAAAACGAAGTAAGCAAATTCATCAGAGCTAATATTTTGAGAAAAAAGATGGAGACAGACAAAAATTGAAATCGAGGTCATTAAATGGTAGGATAGAATGAAGGAGTTAGATACACATCAAATTATTAACAACGGAGGTCAGTGTTTCAGCTTCCGTTACGCCGGGATTCGAACCCGGACCTCTCAGGACACAAAGAGGAACCCTTGACCACGGCCACGGAGAACGTGCCTCTCAGCCTCTCTTTCCGACAAGGATGTATTGGTTTCGGCCCTCTCCTGTTCAGCTTTTGCCTAAAAAATCTAACAACCAACTCATCGGTGCATAGGTATATGTTCTCTGAACGTCGCGCGTTTAAAAAAAATATAAACTATACAATAGAAGAGGACATTACCAAAACGTTTTTGAATTTTTACTATGCAATCCACCAGATATGACTGAGAAGGGAACCAGACAAAAGATGAATAGGTATTCAATTATGAAACGAACGTAAGGAAAGTATAGAATGCACGAGAGAGAAAATCATTAAACTGACGAGAGAAATGTCGCATCTCATAGGACAGGCACGTGAAAAGTTGCTCGATCATGAAGGTAAAAGACAGATCATTCTATGGTGAGAGTTTTCAAACTTACATTTGTACCTAAACAGTCCCTGAACAACACTTCCCCCTTCGCCCCTGAAGTAGGCTCTTTACTGCTGAATTATACACGGTTTACCAGTGTAGGTGTACTGTACATAGTGGGTCGGAGGATCACTCAGGCAGTCATCTTCGTGGACAATCTGGTGGTAGTTGAATCAATTCAGTGCCTGTACCCTGTACCCGACGTCACCCATCCAGAATGCAATAGCCTTGACCCGTTGCGAGATAGACACCGCTGGAGGCTGTAAAGAGAAATTCCTCCTTCTGGCGTTTGCCGGGCGCTCGAAGTCGATAGAGGTATGTTTGGTCGTGGATAAGGTTGGGTCTACACCTAGACGTTATTTTTCTCTTTCAAGCTCTCGGAATTCTGTCTTTCAATTAAAAAAAACCAAACTACGGCCAATATAAATTTTTGTAATCTTCATTCAACAGAACCAAAACAAGTAAACCTCGTTTATACGGCTCCTGCGAAGCCACTTCAATGTTTGACACCAACGTAGGTACAATTCCTAGCTATAGGTTTCAAAAAAATCAAACAACTATAAGACTAGGTCGGTACCGGGTGAAAATGCTTATTAGCATTGATGGAATAAAAGTGGCGTTACCGGAAGTCAAACAGTAGATGGAAAAATAGGCCCCCTTGAACCGTTCCAGAAGCACCGCCATGCCAGCAACTCACATTACAGCTACCAGACAGACGATATACCTCCAGCCCAGTCCAAGGCAGGTCCCCTCACAAGGACTACCTCCTCAAAGAACGACGTCAAAGTACACGACGCTCTCGAGAGACGGTAATCCCGGTGAAAGGTTGCAGATATAAAAACAACGGTAACTGTGACTTCCGGTACGCTAAGTGAACCGAAAAATACAGGAAGAAAACTTACATTAGGATGTTAAATTTTGACATTAAAATGAAAGAAGATTAAAAAAATACCAGAGACTGAAGATTTGGAAAGTGATGATACCAAGAGGAGAAGAAACCAGGGCGCCAGACATTTTTCTGTACGGGACGAATGTCAACCCAGAAGTAATGAGATGAGAAGATACGGGAAATTTTGGATGGTCAAACAGGGATCCGACTTCGGCTGTGCCAGTAAGCAGGGCGAGTGCGAGCGGTCAGCAGTTCAAATTTGAGGAAAGATGTTACATAGCGGAGGGTGGGGAAGACATACCCCCTCTTCGGGTGACGTTTAAGCCATGTCAGCCATAGGATTGATCAAATACAAACGATAGTTCATAATAAAATTAAAAAGTTTCCAATTTTTCAGAATTTTCCAGTTGTTCCCAAAATATTTTTTTTTTCCAATCCTCTCTTTTATTTTCGAACCCCGCCAACCTTGGAAGGTGCGGGAAAAAAACACGTAGCTGCTTTTTGCACGCTACAAGGCCGCATGCATATAGTATGGGTATGGAACCCAGTGCACTGCGGCATCCAGGTAAACGAAGCAGCAGACAGAGCAGCGCGAGTGGGGGCCTGTACGCCTTTGAATACTTTTCCCCTCGTGACCACAACTTACCTCCGCCTGGTCATCAAAGATGCAGGCTCGAAAGCCTAGCAACGCGAATGGGAAAACCCACACTAAACTGCAGAACGTTACTCGGTGAAGCCCTGCACTGAGCACTGGCCCACCTCTTGCCGTCACAGCCGCAGGGAGGAAGTCGTCCAAGCACGGCTGCGAATAGGCCACACGCGCCTAACAAATGGACACCTCATGGCCCGCCGGATCCCTCCCCTTGCCCTTGTGGCGAAGACCTAACCGTGCGTCTCTTCGTAGCTGGCACGCTAATCATCAACCTGGCTGTTGAGCTGGGGGATAGCAGGGGAGCCGTCCTGGCCGAGATGGCCTTCCTGCGAGCTAACGCGCTGTTCACTTAAATCTGAGCACCTAACCACCAGCTACCTACATAAAAAGCTGAGGGAAATGAATCACTTCCCTACCGTCCCTGTCGTCAAATAACACACAACAATAACAAAAATTATAAGTACCTAAAGAGAAAAAATTTGCAGAAAAACAACAGCCGAAAACATACAATAAAATTGAGCTGTCCCTATGATAACAATATGAGATTTTTTTTACGGAGTATAGCCGTGGACATAGCGGTAGAAGTTCTGCTTCCAATGTAAAAAAAAAAAACAAGCGGTACGACACGGTCGGACAAAACTTTACCTGCTTATTTGCGTGATTCCTAGAAATAAACCCTTGGTTAAATGATTAAAGACGGAAAAACTTTTTGACAAAAGGAATGGTCCCAGAATGTTCTCCCGAGTACTTAGAGACCCCACACGACATACTTCGGCAACCACACAAAACTACCCCCTAAAAGGAGGTGGGGTGGATGGGGAAGCTCGGAAAACCGTTTCGACAAAATAAATTGTCTCAGAACGTTTCCCTGAGCATTTTGATACCCCATACAATGTACTTTGGAAAGTATCCAAAACTCCCCCCATAGGGGGGGGGGGGGGGGGGGGGGGTGCGGCGAAAAATCATTTTGACCATATAAATTGCCTCAGAACGATCTCCCGATCATTTTGAGCCCCCACAACCCATATTTCGCAAACCACTCAAATCTACCCCCCTTAGGGGGTGGGGTGCTTGGATACGTTCAGAAAAACTTTTTGATACAAAAACTTGCTTCACAACGTTCGCCCGAACAGTTTGAGACCCCATAAGCCGCACTTTAAAAGTCACTCAAAATTGCCCCCCCCTGGGGGGGGGGGGGGGCTCGAAATAAGCCATATACCATTTGTGACGAGTATGGCCGTTGTCACGTGTCATATCCAGAACTACTCATATACCACAAAAAACTGAATCCACTGATTTCGCCCTTTTACAGGTCCAGGGGGGACTTCCCCCCCTTTTTTAGCGGCCAGGGAGTTATGCGGGGGTAGTGGGTGGTATCATTGGATTCGTAATTATTTGTTCTATAATTGTCTAAAATTTGATCGAAATCGTTAGAGCCGATTTTGAGCAAATATTTTTTTTCTACTTTTTGGGGGTGTTTTAGGGGGGTAACCCCCCTTAATTTTAAAGGGGGGAAACTGGGCTTCTGGATTTTTATTTCTTCCAATTTTAGAAAGGTCACTACCGATTTTGAAGAAAATCGGTTGAAAAGTGCGCCGTCCAGGTCAATGCCACATACATAGCTACATACATACATAGCTACATACATACATATATACACATATACATACATACTGACACGGCGTACCTGACCTCTTCTAAAAATTCCTGGGGGCAAACTTTTCGTCGGATGACAAAAGTGAGTTGGTTTTCATATTCCGAAGGCATGGACGTTTCCGAAATGTATATGCAAGTTCCAATCGCTTTTGAGGTCTGGGAGCAATGACGGTTCAAAGTTGAGGTTTGCCGAAAATTGGCCCGCACGAATACAATACTTTACCTTACGTATACTCCGTATACAGGTAAAGTAAAAAAAAACTGCCTGACAGGGGAGCAACCTCAACCAGCATATTCTATACATACTTACTGGTGACAGCCAAATCCAATGTCCATATTGTGACAAGAAATTATACACAGGGGAACAACCTCAACAAGCATATTCTATACATACTTACTGGTGACAGCCAAATCCAATGTCCATATTGTGACAAGAGATTTTACACAGGGGAACAACCTCAACAAGCATATTCTAGACATACTTACTGGTGACAGCCAACTCCAATGCCCATATTGTGACATGACATTTTACACAGGGGAAAAACCTCAAAAGCATTTTGTTTACACGTTAAGGCTGGATTTAGCTAATTTCGGAATTAAATTTACCCGAACTTTTTTCTTTTAGTTAAACAAGGTTGCCATGGGTTGCTAGGGAAACAAAATTCCGACTTAATTTACCTTAGCAACGCATGGCAACCTTGTTTAACTTACAGAAACAAACTCAGGTAAATTCTATTCGAAATTAGCTAAATCCAGCCTAAGGAACTGATGGGAACTCGTATTCTCTTCAGAGAAATCTCCACCCACTGTAGCCTATAAAGCCGGCAAACTGCGAACTAAGAGGTGACCGCTACATCTGCGCAGAGGAATTATCAAGTGACGCATGAATGCGACATTTTTTTCGCACTGAGAGCAGAAAAAAAGCTTATTACAAGTAGCATGTACTCGAATGTGCCTTTTATGATTGCTTGAGGTCGTAAATCTCCTCTTACAATGGGGACAGGAGAAGGGCTTCTCACCAGTGTGAACTCGAATATGCTGCTTAAGGTTACCTGCCTGTGTAAATCTCCTCTCACAGTGGGGGCAGGAGAAGGGCTTCTCACCAGTGTGAATAAGGATATGCTTCTGAAGGCAGTGTGCCAGTGTAAATCTTTTCTCACAGTGGGGGCACGAGAAGGGTTTCTCACCGGTATGAACACGGATATGCTCCTTAAGGTGTTCAGCCTGTGTAAATCCCTTCTCACAATGGGGGCAGGAGAAGAGATCACCGGTATGTATTCGCATATGCACCCTAAGGCTGCTTTTCTGTGTAAATTCCTTCTTACAGTGGGCGCATGTGTGGCGCAGAGTGCTGGTGTGACGGCTGCGTGGCCGGGGTGTCGGTATGTTTGCATGGAGGGGAGGTGTGGGAGAAGTCCCACCGTCATAGTCGCTGCTGTGTGACGTCACCGGCGGTTTCTCTTCCAGCTCTTCCTTCACACATACCAAATCTGTAACGCATCATTCCACATTGAACTATGCGGCTTTTGATTAAGCAGGGAAAACATTACAACAACTCACTTATTTTTTGGTATATCGTCAGGCCCGTACATTTTTCTTTTAGCGTGTACGGGTATTTTTTACTTTCTCGCCCGTATGTAATACAAGGGCTAAGAAAGTAACTTTGATTACTCAAAAGTTACACCCACTATTGTCAAAAAAAAAAAAAAAAAAAAAAATTGTTTTAAGTTTCTCGGAACGCTCCTGACGGTACATTTATCAAGTTAGAACCTTAAAATTACAAATTTATGTTTCCAGATAGATGTTCCAGCATCACTTTCATCGCTTACAAGATGGGCCGAAAATTTGGGTCAAGATTGGCCCATACGTGAAAACCATGAACAGTATTCGCTGGAATTTCTCAAAAGTTAACATTCTAGTGCTAAATAACACTACTTTTAATGTCGAAGGACTTTTCAATCGATTCAAAAAAATATCGGCCGATACCTATAGGCTAAATAAAGACAAGACAGACAAGACACGTTTTTGATTGGTCGGGACGGATTTGGCACTACACTTATGGAGCGATAATCTTGAAAATTGGTGAAATGCTTCAGATTTATAGGTATTCAACAGAATTTCAAATTTTAAAAAATTACGGCCGTTATACATAAAAGAACAGGCAAGTCGTTTGCGCACCTGCTGAAACTTCACCCTTATCTGAATATGCTTGAAATTCGGTACGGATATGACTAAAATTAGTGACTAGGGATGAGAAAAATATCTTTGTGATCAAATAATAATTGTGGCCAATAACAATTAATTTAGGTACAAAAAAAAAAATCTGTTCTTCAGTGGCGCAAAAATTGTGAGAAAGTCAACAGCGACCAAAGTCGGACCCTTTTATTTCTTTAAGTTTTTCCTTGACGTACCGTAGACAAGGTGGGAGGGGGGGGGGGGGGGGGGTTGAAATATCAATACAATTATTCAATTAATAGATATTTTTCTAGCCAAGCGTCAAAATATGTACCTACGATCAGACAAGAGCTGTGATGCTTGAATTCCCCTTAAACATGTAGCAACTGACTCAACACAGGTATTTACCGAGCTCATATTTCTCAATGGGGAAGGAGTAGCTGCTGCTGCTGCTGGCGCTGGTCGCACCACCTTGGTTGCGACTGTGTGACGTCACCTGCGGTTTCTCCTCGAACTCCTCCTCTGCACTCTCCGAATCTGTAAGAGATCATCGCAATATTAAATAAGTTCAGAATATGACCAACCTATGCTCCAGTGGTGAGAACTGACGGCGCTCTTTGATTAGGAACAATCAGTGATAAGCACTACACCTGTGCGGTGGGAGTTCATTGCTTTTCCTTGCTGGAAACATCTTGATCCAGCTAGACAGTATCAGCACCCCACCAGTGGGAACCCTCACACGCGAGATGAGTCATTCTCTACTGCTGTTGCCTACCCTGCCCTATGGAGCTAGATTAACAGGTACTATCGACACCATATTCACCGCCTTCAATATATGGCGCAGTTTCACAAAGTCGACGCAACGTCGACCTCAACCGCCTTCTATATTCTTGTTTCTTGCTTGTAAACACAAACACTGGCACGACTTCAACAAGGCATTGCCCTGCTTAGTTCTAAATAAATACACTTCGCAATGAACTACTTTTGAAACACAACAGCACATCCTAACTCATTTCGAAAACCAGCCAAAAAAGGCAAAAGGAAAATGGAAAACCTTGAAAGCACTCACTTGTTTACTTTTCAATTTCAATAAACATAAACAAATTTCAATTTCAGGACGCCAACCTATTTTTTCTGTTACGGCGGTTGCGACAATAATGTTGTGGCGACAATATGGTGTTGCAATTTCCATATAAATACAGTGCTTACCCTGCCCCGAAGCAATAAATAAATGACTCATGCATATGTATTTACCCAGCTCTTCTTTCTTAATAGGCAAGAGAAAGCTTTCCCTGCTGCTGATGGCCTTCATTCTATCATGCTCATCCGCCGCATCTGTAAAAAAGGAACGTCAATAATTTTTTGATGTCTGGGGCTATGGTCTGGTGCCTTCGCACAACCCAATAAATATGGTGACACAACCGGCAGTAGAGGACGCATACAGAAACTCATTAAAATACGTCACCTTGACCTTCCAAATGCTCCTGCTTGACTTCTGCCTGTCCTTCCATTATTTTTATCTATTCTGAGTTATTATATGAAGAGCAGTAACCGAGGAAAATGTCAAAATCAATGAAATTATAAGGTTCAGAGCCAACGCTACCATATTTTTTATTTTTGTTTAAAATACGGCCATGTTCTTTTTAGGGCCCTTAGTTATAAATATTTTAGGGACTGAAAATTGGTTTGGCGCCATTTGCAGACGCATAGGTTTCAAACTTTCTCAACTGTGATATTTTAATCAAGATGAATTTGTGAATTATGCGGACAAAAGGTTAAAAAAAAGCATCAACTAACATGGCTGCCCAGATAATCCCTTTTATTGATTATTATTTTTTGATCTAAAATTAGGATTAAAAGATGGATAATAACTTTATTAGGGCGTGTGCGAATGACAACCGCATCACTAGCTGCCTACCATTCTATCTTCAGTCTCATCTCATAGCACAGGCACGTGATAAGTTGTTCGGTCATGAAGCTAAAAGACATAGGTAGGTGCATTTTATTTATTATTGTTATTTTATATTACCTATTCTTAAGTAAGACATCCTATATTGGCAGCAGTAAAAAAAATGAATTACCTACAGCAGTTTGAAATACTCCGACACTCCCAAAAACGAACAATTATTAAACAATTAAAACGAAGCAAGCAAATTCATCAGAGCTAATATTTTGAGAAAAAAGATGGAGACAGACAAAAATTGAAATCGAGGTCATTAAATGGTAGGATAGAATGAAGGAGTTAGATACACATCAAATTATTAACAACGGAGGTCAGTGTTTCAGCTTCCGTTACGCCGGGATTCGAACCCGGACCTCTCAAGGAAACAATAAAGAGGACCCCTTGACCACGGCCACGGAGAACGTGCCTCTCAGCCTCTCTTTCCGACAAGGATGTATTGGCTTCCGCCCTCTCCTGTTCAGCCTTTGCCTTAAAAATCCAACAACCAACTCATCGGTGTTCTCTGAACGTCGCGCGTTTTAAAAAAAATATAAACTATACAATAGAAGAGGACATTACCAAAATGTTTTTGAATTTTTACTATGCAATCCACCAGATATGACTGAGAAGGGAACCAGACAAAAGATGAATATTCAATTAGGAAACGAACGTAAGGAAAGTATAGAATGCACGAGAGAGAGAATCATTAAACTGACGAGAGAAATGTCGCATCTCATAGGACAGGCACGTGAAAAGTTGCTCGATCATGAAGGTAAAAGACAGATCATTCTATGGTGAGAGTTTTGAAACTTACATTTGTCCCTAAACAGTCCCTGACCATCCCTTATTCCCCTTTCGCCCCTGAAGTAGGCTCTTTACTGCTGAATTATACACTGTTTACCAGTGTAGGTATACTGTACATAGTGGGTCGGAGGATCACTCAGGCAGTCATCTTCGTGGACAATCTGGTGGTAGTTGAATCAATTCAGTGCCTGTATACCCGACGTCACCCATCCAGAATGCTTTAGCCTTGACCCGTTGCGAGATAGACACCGCTGGAGGCCGCATGCATATAGTATGGATCCCAGTGCACTGCGGCATCCAGGTAAACGAAGCAGCAGACAGAGCAGCGCGAGTGGGGGCCTGTACGCCTTTGAATACTTTTCCCCTCGTGACCACAACTTACCTCCGCCTGGTCATCAAAGATGCAGGCTCGAAAGCCTAGCAACGCGAATGGGAAAACCCACACTAAACTGCAGAACGTTACTCGGTGAAGCCCTGCACTGAGCACTGGCCCACCTCTTGCCGTCACAGCCGCAGGGAGGAAGTCGTCCAAGCACGGCTGCGAATAGGCCACACGCGCCTAACAAATGGACACCTCATGGCCCGCCGGATCCCTCCCCTTGCCCTTGTGGCGAAGACCTAACCGTGCGTCTCTTCGTAGCTGGCACGCTAATCATCAACCTGGCTGTTGAGCTGGGGGATAGCAGGGGAGCCGTCCTGGCCGAGATGGCCTTCCTGCGAGCTAACGCGCTGTTCACTTAAATCTGAGCACCTAACCACCAGCTACCTACATAAAAAGCTGAGGGAAATGAATCACTTCCCTACCGTCCCTGTCGTCAAATAACACACAACAATAACAAAAATTATAAGTACCTAAAGAGAAAAAATTTGCAGAAAAACAACAGCCGAAAACATACAATAAAATTGAGCTGTCCCTATGATAACAATATGAGATTTTTTTTACGGAGTATAGCCGTGGACATAGCGGTAGAAGTTCTGCTTCCAATGTAAAAAAAAAAACAAGCGGTACGACACGGTCGGACAAAACTTTACCTGCTTATTTGCGTGATTCCTAGAAATAAACCCTTGGTTAAATGATTAAAGACGGAAAAACTTTTTGACAAAAGGAATGGTCCCAGAATGTTCTCCCGAGTAGGTACTTAGAGACCCCACACGACATACTTCGGCAACCACACAAAACTACCCCCTAAAAGGAGGTGGGGTGGATGGGGAAGCTCGGAAAAACGTTTCGACAAAATAAATTGTCTCAGAACGTTTCCCTGAGCATTTTGATACCCCATACAATGTACTTTGGAAAGTATCCAAAACTCCCCCCATAGGGGGGGGGGGGGGGTGCGGCGAAAAATCATTTTGACCATATAAATTGCCTCAGAACGATCTCCCGATCATTTTGAGCCCCCACAACCCATATTTCGCAAACCACTCAAATCTACCCCCCTTAGGGGGTGGGGTGCTTGGATACGTTCAGAAAAACTTTTTGATACAAAAACTTGCTTCACAACGTTCGCCCGAACAGTTTGAGACCCCATAAGCCGCACTTTAAAAGTCACTCAAAATTGCCCCCCCCTGGGGGGGGGGGGGGCTCGAAATAAGCCATATACCATTTGTGACGAGTATGGCCGTTGTCACGTGTCATATCCAGAACTACTCATATACCACAAAAAACTGAATCCACTGATTTCGCCCTTTTACAGGTCCAGGGGGGACTTCCCCCCCTTTTTTAGCGGCCAGGGAGTTATGCGGGGGTAGTGGGTGGTATCATTGGATTCGTAATTATTTGTTCTATAATTGTCTAAAATTTGATCGAAATCGTTAGAGCCGATTTTGAGCAAATATTTTTTTTCTACTTTTTGGGGGTGTTTTAGGGGGGTAACCCCCCTTAATTTTAAAGGGGGGAAACTGGGCTTCTGGATTTTTATTTCTTCCAATTTTAGAAAGGTCACTACCGATTTTGAAGAAAATCGGTTGAAAAGTGCGCCGTCCAGGTCAATGCCACATACATAGCTACATACATACATAGCTACATACATACATATATACACATATACATACATACTGACACGGCGTACCTGACCTCTTCTAAAAATTCCTGGGGGCAAACTTTTCGTCGGATGACAAAAGTGAGTTGGTTTTCATATTCCGAAGGCATGGACGTTTCCGAAATGTATATGCAAGTTCCAATCGCTTTTGAGGTCTGGGAGCAATGACGGTTCAAAGTTGAGGTTTGCCGAAAATTGGCCCGCACGAATACAATACTTTACCTTACGTATACTCCGTATACAGGTAAAGTAAAAAAAAACTGCCTGACAGGGGAGCAACCTCAACCAGCATATTCTATACATACTTACTGGTGACAGCCAAATCCAATGTCCATATTGTGACAAGAAATTATACACAGGGGAACAACCTCAACAAGCATATTCTATACATACTTACTGGTGACAGCCAAATCCAATGTCCATATTGTGACAAGAGATTTTACACAGGGGAACAACCTCAACAAGCATATTCTAGACATACTTACTGGTGACAGCCAACTCCAATGCCCATATTGTGACATGACATTTTACACAGGGGAAAAACCTCAAAAGCATTATGTTTACACGTTAAGGCTGGATTTAGCTAATTTCGGAATTAAATTTACCCGAACTTTTTTCTTTTAGTTTTTAAGATTTGACTATGGTAGGTTGGTTGAGTAAGTAGAGGTCGATAAAAGGCACATAGAACATATATTAGGTCAAATAATAAAACACCTTGTTTCTGGTAGTGCCAGCTGTTGGAGCATGGCTTTTGAGTCAGAATCACCACCGGCTGTCAGAGCACGTGTGGGATTCTTACCACAGCTAATTGAGCACGTGGTTTGTTGACCAGAGAAAAGGCTGGTGTTGCTAATTTCCAAGGGAGACCAACCTAGCCGGGTTACAGACCCGGTAGGTCTCCCTTAGGTCTGTTTCTACTTAAAATACATTAATATACTTCTACCTACTTAACCATATATACACACATAAAACCATATTACATATATACCACAAGAATAGTCCTACCTACATAGACTACCTATTTAACCAGGTTTTAATGTGGAGAAGGTCGAGTAGTTGCTTCAGCGCCCTCTGACGGCTACGCTTACTAACAGTCCGCACGCCTGCAGGGAATGGATTATGCTGGGGGTTTGCATCCGCGAAGCTGTTGGGTAGATCCCAACAAGTTAAACAAGGTTGCCATGGGTTGCTAGGGAAACAAAATTCCGACTTAATTTACCTTAGCAACGCATGGCAACCTTGTTTAACTTACAGAAACAAATTCAGGTAAATTCTATTCGAAATTAGCTAAATCCAGCCTAAGGAACTGATGGGAACTCGTATTCTCTTCAGAGAAATCTCCACCCACTGTAGCCTATAAAGCCGGCAAACTGCGAACTAAGAGGTGACCGCTACATCTGCGCAGAGGAATTATCAAGTGACGCATGAATGCGACATTTTTTTCGCACTGAGAGCAGAAAAAAAGCTTATTACAAGTAGCATGTACTCGAATGTGCCTTTTATGATTGCTTGAGGTCGTAAATCTCCTCTTACAATGGGGACAGGAGAAGGGCTTCTCACCAGTGTGAACTCGAATATGCTGCTTAAGGTTACCTGCCTGTGTAAATCTCCTCTCACAGTGGGGGCAGGAGAAGGGCTTCTCACCAGTGTGAATAAGGATATGCTTCTGAAGGCAGTGTGCCAGTGTAAATCTCTTCTCACAGTGGGGGCACGAGAAGGGTTTCTCACCGGTATGAACACGGATATGCTCCTTAAGGTGTTCAGCCTGTGTAAATCCCTTCTCACAATGGGGGCAGGAGAAGAGATCACCGGTATGTATTCGCATATGCACCCTAAGGCTGCTTTTCTGTGTATATTCCTTCTTACAGTGGGCGCATAGGAAGCGCAGCCTGGTGGTGTGACGGCTGCGTGGTCGGGGTGTCGGTATGTTTGCAGGGAGGGGAGTTGTGGGAGAAGTCCCACCGTCATAGTCGCTGCTGTGTGACGTCACCGGCGGTTTCTCTTCCAGCTCTTCCTTCACACATACCAAATCTGAAACGAATCATTCCACATTGAACTATGCGGCCTTTGATTAAGCAGGGAAAACATTACAACAACTCACTTATTTTTTGGTATATCGTCAGGCCCGTACATTTTTCTTTGAGTGTGTACGGGTATTTTTTACTTTCTCGCCCGTATGTAATACAAGAGGTCATGTCCGTCCGAAGTCCATCCGTACGTTTGTCTGAAGCGCGGCTAAAGGTCTTACCAGACAACCGATTTGGCTCAAATTTGGAATATAGATGTATAAAATCACTTCCGAGATAATTTTTTTTATAACTTTGATTAGGTACCTACTCAAAAGTTACACCCACTATTGTCAAAAAAGTAAAAAAAAAAAAAAATCAAAATCTTGTTTTAAGTTCCTCGGAACGCTCCCTACATTTATCAAGTTAGAACCTTAAAATTACACATTTATGTTTCCAGATAGATGTTCCAGCATCATTTTCATCGCTTTTAAGATGGGCCGAAAATTAGGGTCAAGATTGGCCCATACGTGAAAACCATGAACAGTATTCCCTGGAATTTCTCCAAAGTTAACATTCTAGTGCTAAATAACACTACTTTTAATGTCGAAGGTCTTTTCCATCGATTCAAAATATCGGCCGATATAGCTAAATGAAGACAAGACAGACAAGACACGTTTTTGATTGTTCGGGACGGAGTTGACACTACACCTATGGAGCGAGAATCTTGAAAATTGGTGAAATTGATCTCTGATAGATGCTTCAGATTTATAGGTATTCAACAGAATTTCAAATTTTAAAAAATTACGGCCGTTATAAACAAAAGAACAGGCAAGTCGTTTGCGCACCTGCTGAAACTTCACCCTTATCTGAATATGCTTGAAATTCGGTACGGATATGACATAAATTAGTGACTAGGGATGAGAAAAATATCTTTGTGATCAAATAATAATTGTGGCCAATAACAATTAATTTAGGTAAAAAAAAAAAAAAAAAAAAAAAAAAATCTGTTCTTCAGTGGCGCAAAAATTGTGAGAAAGTCAACAGCGACCAAAGTCGGACCCTTTTATTTCTTTAAGTTTTTCCTTGACGTACCGTAGACAAGGTGGGAGGGGGGGGGGGGGGGGGTTGAAATATCAATACAATTCAATTAATAGATATTTTTCTAGCCAAGCGTCAAAATATGTACCTACGATCAGACAAGAGCTGTGATGCTTGAATTCCCCTTAAACATGTAGCAGCTGACTCAACACAGGTATTTACCGAGCTCATATTTCTCAATGCGGAAGGAGTAGCTGCTGCTGCTGCTGCTGCTGCTGGCGCTGGTCGCCCCACCTTGGTTGCGACTTTGTGTCACCTGCGGTTTCTCCTCGAACTCCTCCTCTGCACTCTCCGAATCTGTAACAGATCATAGCAATATGAAATAAGTTCAGAATAATATGACCAACCTAGCTATGCTCCAGTGGTGAGAACTGCCATAGCTCTTTGATTAGGAACAATCAGTGATAAGCACTACACCTGTGCGGTGGGAGTTCATTGCTTTTCCTTGCTGGAAACATCTTGATCCAGCTAGACAGTATCAGCACCCCACCAGTGGGAACCCTCACACGCGAGATGAGTCATTCTCTACTGCTGTTGCCTACCCTGCCCCAAAACAATAATTAACTGACTCATAAATAGGTATTTACCCGGCTCTTCTTTTTTGATAGGCAAGAGGAAGCTTTCCCTGCTGCTGCCTTGCTTTATTCTATCTTGATCATCCGCCGCAACTGTAAAAAAGGAACGTCAATAATGTGGTGTCTGGTGTCTTCGCACAACCCAATAAATATGGTGACACATCCGGCACTAGGGGACGCGTACAGAAATCTTAGTCAATAAAATACGTCACCTTGACCTTCCAAATGCTCTTGTTTGACTTCTACCTGTCCTTCCATTATTTTTATCTATTCTGAGTTATTTTACGAAGAGCAGTAACCGAGGAAAATGACAAAATCAATGAAGTTATAAGGTTCAAAGCCACCGCTAGTACCGCTACCACTATTTTTTATTGATTAAAATACGGCCATTTTCTTTTTAGGGCCCTTCAAATATTTTAGGGACTGAAAATTGGTTTGTCGCCATTTACAGACGCATAGGTTTCAAACTTTCTCAACTATGATATTTGAAATTTTTTGTATTTATCAAGATGAATTATTTGTGAATCAAGCGGACAAAAGGTTCAAAGAACATTAACTAACATGGCTGCCCAGATAAACCCTTTTATTAATTTGTATTTTTTGACAAATTAGGATTACTTAGAAGACGAATAACAACATAGGTAGGACGTGTGCGCATAACAACCAAATCATTAGCTGCCTACCATCCTATCTCCCATCTCATAGCACATAGGTACACGTCATCACGATCATGAAGCTAAATGACATAGATACATTTTATTTCTTTATTGTTTTATTTATAACGGACCAGGCGGCCTGGGGACGGGAAGGTGTAATCCGCCAAAAGCTGTGCACACTGAAAAGTGTATCATATTATTAAAAAGCTTGTAAACTAGATTCACTTTACAAATGTCAAACCTAATCTTAGGCTGAATTTCACCACCTTCCGATAGTGTCTTTAACGAGAGGATTTAACGAAAACCGATTTGCGTTAAGTATAGTATGTTTCGCTTACGACAAGTGCGTTCGAAGAGAAGCTAGTGCAAGCGGAAGGCATTTGTCGTAAGCTAAACATACGATAACGTGGATTCGTTCGTTAAATCCTCTCGTTAAAAGACACTATTGGAAAGTGGTGAAATTCAGCCTTAATGGGAAGGAGCTGCAACATATTACAAAGCATGGCTAAGTACGGGAGGTTGTCTGGAAACGAACGGTTAAACCCATATTCCCCTATCCGGAGTTGAACTAACGGTACAGCGTCGTCTGCTACACACGTGTTACCGTTCTACCGTTAGTTACATTTTCTGCCACTAGAGGCAGGTCAGTCGTATTCAACTCCCACCGGAGTTGAACTAACGGTACAGCGTCGTCTGCTACACACGTGTTACCGTTCTACCGTTAGTTCCATTTTCTGCCACTAGAGGCAGGTCAGTCGTATTCAACTCCCAATAGAAGAAGATATTAACAAAACGTTTTTGAATTTTTTCTATGCGATCCACAAGATATAACTGAGAAGGGAACCACACCAAAGAAGCATATTCAATTTATAGAACGAACGTAGGCAAAATACAGAATGCGCGAGAGAGACACAATCATTAAACTAACGAGGGAAACGTCATATCTCATCATCATGAGGAAACTACTGGATATTTAAATGTTCCGAAAAGTAGGCATGTCTTTTTAACGCCATAAATTATGAGGCTATATACTTAGTGATTTTACGACGCAGTGATTTTTGTCAACAAAAAAATGTCCAAAAATCACCGACAGCAGGGGAGCCGTCCTGGCCGTGATAGCCTTCCTGCGAGCCAACGCGCTGCTCACTAGAATCTGCTCACCTAACCACCAGCTACCTGCGAGCCAACGCGCTGCTCACTACAATCTGCTCACCTAACCACCAGCTACCTGCGAGCCAACGCGCTGCTCACTAGAATCTGCTCACCTAACCACCAGCTACCTGCGAGCCAACGCGCTGCTCACTAGAATCTGCTCACCTAACCACCAGCTACCTGCGAGCCAACGCGCTGCTCACTAGAATCTGCTCACCTAACCACCAGCTACCTGCGAGCCAACGCGCTGCTCACTAGAATCTGCTCACCTAACCACCAGCTACCTGCGAGCCAACGCGCTGCTCACTAGAATCTGCTCACCTAACCACCAGCTACCTGCGAGCCAACGCGCTGCTCACTAGAATCTGCTCACCTAACCACCAGCTACCTGAAAAGCTGAGATGGCGCGAATGACGTCCCTACCGTCCATGCGCCGTCACAGCTACAACAATTGTACCTAACGTAAAAATACTTGTAGAAAAAGAACAGCCGAATATGTTAGGATGTGGGTACTGGTAATGTACAGATTCGTCGTACATGTAGGTAAGAAATGGAAATAAAGTAAACCACGTTCTGCTTAAAGGGGGGATTACAACTCATTAGAACTATATATTAGCGAAACGTGGTTCAGCTATTTTATTTTTTTATTTACGTGTCAATAGCAACAAAACAAGCTGACGCTATCTCAACTTTCATTACAAAAAATATCCGACACAATACATACAAGTAAGCTGCCGCTTGCCAGCAAAAATTTGTACGGAGCATAACCGTGTATATACCGATGAGACAAAAAAAAGTCTGGCAGGCAGATTCATGAATTTTATCCAATTCAATGCCCATATTGTGAGGAGATTTTACACAGGGGAGCAACCTCAACAAGCATATTCTGTACATACATACTGGTGACAGCCCGCTCCAATGCCCATATTGTGACATGAGATTTTACACAGGGGAGCAACCTCAACAAGCATATTCTGTACATACATACTGGTGACAGCCCGCTCCAATGCCCATATTGTGACATGAGATTTTACACAGGGGAGCAACCTCAACAAGCATTTTTTTTTTTTTTTTTTTTTTTTTTTAATAAGCGCAGGACCCGAGGGGGTATTCGCGCTTTAGTAAGTGGGAACGCCAGCAGCCACCGGACCACCTATCTGGCCATGGAGGGGCCAGGGGACGGTGGTGGGCGGCTGATGGCGTTCAGGGGGAGGTATTGGGGTTTAGATTTGGTGAAGGAGATGGGAAGCATGGAGGAAGTGAAGGGTGTGAGAGATGTTGGAGGAGTTATCGCCCAGGGCGTCAGGAAGACTGGTGGCCATGGAAGGGGGGCGAAAAGGTGAGTACTGCCGGCAGTGGAGAAGAAGATGGTCGACGGTGACGGGGGAATGACAGGTAGGGCAGGGCTGGGGTGGCTGACGGGCCATGAGGTACCCATGGGTCACTCTCGTGTGCCCAATCCGAAGCCGGGCAAGGACAACCTCTTCGAGCCGGTTAGGACGAGAAGCCGTGGACCATTCGCTGATGAAAGGTTTGACAGCCCTGAGTTTGTTGGCAGAGAGGTCAGGTGCATCCCAGCGCGCCTGCCAGCGACGGTGGATCAAGCGACGACAAGCGCTGGAAAGATCAGAGGCAGAGAAGAAGGGGAGGGGTGGGGAAATGAGGGTGGCCGCCATCTGGGCAGCCGCATCAGCAGCCTCATTCCCGGATATATTAACGTGGGATGGAGCCCAAAGGAAGTGTATTTTCCGCGGATGGGAGATGCCGGACAGTTCGGAGCGAATAGCCGCGACCAGGGGATGAACAATATAGAGCTGCTGAAGAGCGGCTACGGCACTGAGACTATCAGTAACGACTAAAGAGCGGACGATGGAGGATGAGTTGATGTAGAGGAGACACTGCCAAATAGCAACCAACTCCGCAGTGTAGCTAGAACATTCGGGTAATAAGGGGAACAAGAAAGTCTGGGAGTTGTGGACAAAGGCAGCCCCCACGTGACCCACAGACCGGGAGCCATCGGTATAGAGATGCTCCCACTCAGGGGTGGGATAGCAGGAGAGTATTTGACGGAATGAGCTGGTAATGACTGTTGGGGGGGGTACTATGTTTCGGCAGAGCGGTGAGAGTAGTGTCGCAGTGGGGTGATGGTTGCAGCCAAGGGGGTGGTGGGAGCGGATCAGGGAGTGGGGGGTGGATAGGCGTTGTGGGAGCCGGGTGGAGGTCGGACAAGAGGCCGTGAAGCCTTTGGCGGACGGGTTTGGAGGAGTGGGGGCGGGAAAAGTAGCGCGGAGACAGGTCAGGGGCAAGAGGCGTGGAGGGGGTGCTGTGGAGAACCAATGGGGGCGTGGTACGGGCATGATAGACAAGGAGTAGGCGTTCGCGGCGTAAGGAGAGAGGGGGCTCATTTGCCTCCACGTATAAGCTTTCAACGGGGCTGGAGCGGAAGGCGCCGGTGCAAAGACGTATAGCCGCGTGATGGACGGTGTCGAGGCCGGCGAGGACGGAGGGGCGAGCGGAGTTGTATATGAAGGAGCCATAGTCGAGACAAGACCGGACAAGCGAGCGGGACATCATGAGGAGAACTTTCCGATCAGCACCCCAGAAGTGGCAGCTGACCGCCCTGATCGGATTCAGCCGTGCAACACACCGCAGACGGAGGTCCTTGATGTGAGGTGTCCAAGTGAGCCGCCTGTCAAAGATGAGCCCCAGAAATTTGTGAGAGTTCACAAAAGAGATGGGTGTGTCGTAGAGGTTGAGGATGGGGTCTGTATAACAGCGCCTTTTTTTGCAGAAGTGGACGGCGACTGTCTTCCTCGTTGAAAAACGGAAGCCATAGCGGGAGGCCCACCGCTCAAGAGAAGATAAGGCGTCGGATAGAACAGCTTCTATAACTGTAAGGTGTTTCGACTGATATACGATGCACAGATCATCCACGTAGAGACATGAAAGGACTTCAGTAGGGAGATACGGGACAATGGACTGCATAGCAATGAGAAAGAGGGAACAGCTGAGTACTGAGCCCTGGGGTGTCCCATTTAAGAGCGGCTGCGCGCTCGAGACGACATTACCCACACAAACCGAAGCAGTTCTGTCAGTGAGAAAATTCTGAATAAAGATGGGCAAGTTTCCCCGCAGACCCCACTGCTGGAGAGTGTGAAGGATGAGGTAATGCCACGTTCGGTCATACGCTTTTTCCAGGTCAAAAAACAAGGCAACAGCATGATGCTGTTGGATAAGGGCGTCCTGAATGTAGGTACTAACGCTCAGCAAATGATCGATGGTAGACCGCCCCCTACGTCCACCACACTGTATCTCTGAAAGCAGAGAGAGGGAGTCAAGGACATGCATAAGCCTGCCGGTGATCATCCTTTCCATCAGTTTGCAGAGACAGTTGGTCAGCGAGATGGGACGAAAGGAAGAAGGATCGCCGCGATCTGTTCCAGGTTTAGGGATCGGGATGAGGTGCGCATGGCGCCAGGATAAAGGCAACTGCCGCCGTGCCCAAATGGTATTAAACAGCGACAGGAGGTGGAGTTGGTACGAGGTGGGCAGATTGCGAATAAAGACATACGGTACTGTGTCAGGGCCAGGTGCGCTGTTAGAACACTTAGCGAGCGCAGCCTCGAACTCGTGCATGGAGAACGGCACATTGTAGGACTCACCATCGCCTCCGGCGAAAGTAATGTGGTCAGCTTCCATAGAGAGCTTGAACACTCGCGACGCGAGGGGGATATCATCATCACTTGATATTTCAGAATAAAAAAGTGCAAGCTGGTGTGCGATGTCAAGCGGCTCCACATAGAGGATGCCCCCAATGCTGAGCGGACCAGAGCTACGAGGTGTGGCACAGCCACGCAGCTGACGGATTTTAGCCCACAGGTGTGTCACGCGTAAGAGTGGAAATATATAAGCGCCAGCAAGCCCTACGGGCTTCCTTAAGCGTTCTCCGCGTGAAAGCATCTTGACGTTTGTACGACAATAAGGTTGGCAGTGGTAGGGTAGCGCCGAAACGTATGATACAGTTTCCGACGCGTCTGTACGGCCAAAGCACAATCCGGACTCCACCAAGGCACTCTTTGTTTTGGTCCTTGCTGGGGACGGGTGCGGCCGATAGCTGACTCAGCAGCAGTGACAACAGTAGTCAGAAATTCAGTTAGAGCTCCGTCAGGCTGGTCATCAGTGGGGGGCAAGCTCGGAAGAGCCGCACGAAACGCACCCCAATCTGCGTTTTTCAGGCGCCACCGTGATAAAGGTGGAGGAACGGGCAAAGTGGGGAGATAGGTAAGACAGAGGGGGTGGTGGTCACTACCACCCCTATCTCCATGCACATTCCACTGAAAATCACTGACGATCCGGGAGTGGGAGATAGAGAGGTCTATTGCTGACATGGTTCCGCGAGTGGAGTAATGGGTCGCTCGACCATCGTTCAGTACCTGAGCGTGAGTAGTTTGTAGGACATATTCTACTTCTTTACCCCTGGAATCAGAAGTCTGACGAAGGGAATCCCATTGAGGGCTGTGGGCGTTGAAATCCCCAACAATGAGGTAAGGTGCAGGAAGTTGCTGAATAAGAGCATCGAGATCAGTTCGTGTGAGTATGCAACTCGGGGCGACGTAGACGCTACACAACGTAATAGGCTGGCGGAAAATCGTTCGAACTGCCACGGCCTCAAGAGGGGTGTTGATTGATAGCACCTGCGCTGGAAGGTGATCAGCCAACAGGATGGCCGCGCCACCACGAGCTCGCATGGCCGGGATCGTAGTTTGGCTTTGAAAGGAGGTGTACCCTCGGAGGGAAAGGGGCCGGCCAGGGGGTATATGTGTCTCTTGAAGAAGGAAGCCGACGGGGGAGTATTCACGTTGAAGTAGACGAACCTCCTCGTAACGCGTGAGGAAGCCATTAACGTTCCATTGGACAAGAACTGTCATTATCTGGCGCGACTGGTGGAGAGTGATGTTCAGCAGTAGCAGGGTGGAGTGGTGCAGAAGAAAGTGAAACTGAGAGGGAGTTAGAGGGAGAGGGGAAGGGGAGTGCGTGGGGAGGTGCTGAGACAGGGCTGGGCTGAGAGGATGGGGGAGATACGTGAGTAACATTCATCGTAGGCGGATATAGCGGGTAGGAGGGAAAGGCGTGGTAGGGGGAGTAGGGAACGGCGAAAGAGGTGGAGTAAACGGGGTGAGGAAGGGAGGTGGGAGGGTAAGGGGGGCGGGAGGCGGGAGGGTTAAGGGACGGGCAGGGTAGGAGAGCGGGTGGAGGTTGAGATGAGACTTGTAGAGGTCGCGTCCCTGCAGGTGAAGGCGGAGGCTTGGGGGTAAGGACGGGTAGCTGTGTGGAGAGAGTGGGCATGACTGGCAATTGAGGGTTGGCAGAAGTAAGGAGGGTAGTGACAAGTTCCATCAGAGTGTTCCCTTGTTCGGTGAGAAGGCGGACCTGCTCAGTGAGATGTTCAACGGCGGGTAGTAAAACAGCGCAGGTAGAGCATGGAGCCGGTAAGGTAGCGTGAGGAGTGGGGAGGGAGTGGGATGGAGGAGGCACGAGTGGGGGAGGGGTGGAAGGGATGGGGTGAGACACGGGGGAGCCAGTAGGGAGCCAATACATCTCAATGGGGAAGAGGTAGCTGCTGGTGCTGCTGGCGCTAGTCTCCCCGTCATGGTCACGACTGTGTGACGTCAACAGCGGTTTTTCCTCCAACTCCTCCACTGCACTCTCCGAATCTGTAACAGATCATTGCGATATTAAAAAAAAATTCAGAATATGACCAACCTATGCTCCAGTGGTGAGAACTGACAGCGCTCTTTGATTAGGAACAATCAGTGATAAGCACTACACCTGTGCGGTGGGAGTTCATTGCTTTTCCTTGCTGGAAACATCTTGATCCAGCTAGACAGTATCAGCACCCCACCAGGGGGAACCCTCACACGCGAGATGAGTCATTCTCTCTTGCTGTTGCCTACCCTGCCCCAATACAATAAATAGGTGACTCATGCATATGTATTTACCCAGCTCTTCTTTCATCATTGGCATTGCTGCCCGGCTTTATTTTATCTTGATTATCCACGAATTGATTACATAAATAAAGGGTCCGACAGGAGTCTCTTGTGCAACTTTAGCACAAAAACACGATTTTTTATTTAGATGTACGTCTTTTGGGTTTGGCGCGCTATCCCGCACATAGACCGTTTCTGCACGACGTGGAGCAGTGCATTTTCGCTGGCAACAAAAATAATAATATTTCTCTTCACTATTATTTCTTTTTCGTCGAATATTTAATGCATGTCCCCTGTAAAATGTTTTAACACTATTTTCACTATTTTAAGGTGTTTCTAAAGGGGGGGGGGGGGGGGGGGGGAACAGAAAAATAAGCGAATTATACAGGAAAACAATAAAATAAGCCAGTCATGGAGATTAATAAACTTTGTAAATTCCTCACGGGCAGGCTATTGACTCTATTACGTTGGGATCTTTTTAGGACTACTATGTGACACCCCGAGAACCGATTGGGACTGATTTTTGGCCAATCCGGCACAGGACCCAAAATCCGGACCCGCAGCTTAAAATTCTTAATAAATTCCTCACGGGCAGGCTATTGACTCTATTACGTTGGGTTCTTTTTAGAAGTACTATGTGACACCCCGAGAACCGATTGGGACTGATTTTTGCCCAATCCGGGACCGGACCCAAAATCCGGACCCGCAGCTTAAAATTCTTAATAAATTCCTCACGGGCAGGCTATTGACTCTATTACGTTGGTTTTCTGTTAGAACTACTATGTGACACCCCGAGAACCGATTGAGACTGATTTTTGCCCAATCCGGCACCGGACCCAAAATCCGGACATGCTCCTGAAAATTCTTAATAAATTCCTCACGGGCAGGCTATTGACTCTATTACGTTGGGATTTTTTTTGGACTACTATGTGACACCCCGAGAACCGATTGTGACTGATTTTTGCCCAATCCGGCACCAGACCCAAAATCCGGACATGGAGCTAAAAAAACTGAATAAATTCCTCACGGGCAGGCTATGGACTCTATTACGTTGGAATCTTTTTAGGACTACTATTTGACACCCCGAGAACCGATTGTGACTGTTTTTTGCCAAATCCGGCACAGGACCCAAAATCCGGACCCGCAGCTTAAAATTCTTAATAAACTCCTCACGGGCAGGCTATTGACTCTAGTACGTTGGTTTTCTTTTAGAACTACTATGTCACACCCCGAGAACCGATTGTGGTTGATTTTTGCCCAATCCGGGACCGGACCCAAAATCCGGACCCGTAGCTTAAAATTCTTAATAAATTCCCCACGGGCAGGCTATTGACTCTATTACGTTGGGATCTTTTTAGGACTACTATGTGACACCCCGAGAACCGACTGGGACTGATTTTTGGCCAATCCGGCACCGGACCCAATATCCGGACATGGAGCTAAAAAAGTGAATAAATTCCTCGCGGGCAGGCTATTGACTATATTACGTTGGGTTCTTTTTAGAACTACTATGACACCCCGAGAACCGATTGTGACTGATTTTTGCCCAATCCGGCACCAGACCCAAAATCCGGACATGGAGCTAAAAAAACTGAATAAATTCCTCTCGGGCAGGCTATTGACTCTATTACGTTGGGTTCTTTTTAGAAGTACTATGTGACACCTCGAGAACCGATTGAGACTGATTTTTGCCCAATCCGGGACCGGACCCAAAATCCGGACATGCTGCTGAAAATTCTTAATAAATTCCTCACGGGCAGGCTATTTACTCTATTACGTTGGGATCTTTTTAGGACTACTATGTGACACCCCGACAACCGATTGTGACTGATTTTTGCCCAATCCGGCACCGGACCCTAATTCCGGACATGCTGCTGAAAATTCTAAATAAATTCTTCACGGGCAGGCTATATATATTGCCTAGCTGAATATCGGTAGCAGTCCCTACTGCTAAATATGTCATGCAACAGAAAAGTTTCCTCTATTCAGCAAATCTAGCAAACAGAGGCGTCGCTATATCCGCTAGGCCTCTCTGCACCCCACACTATATTGCCTAGCTGAACTTTGGTAACAGTTTCTGACTGCTAATAATGTGCTGTTACAATAGTATGTAACACGAAAGCCAGGATCGGATCTCTAGAACAGTAAAGTTTCCTCTAGCTTGCACGCTATACCAAACAGAGGTGTCACCATATCCGCTAGGCCTCTCTGCACCCCACACTATATTGCCTAGCTGAACTTTGGTAACAGTTTCTGACTGCTAATAATGTGCTGTTACAATAGTATGTAACACGAAAGCCAGGATCGGATCTCTAGAACAGTAAAGTTTCCTCTAGCTTGCACGCTATACCAAACAGAGGTGTCACCATATCCGATAGGCCTCTCTGCAGTCCACACTATATTGCCTAGCTGAATTTTGGTAACAGTCTCTGACTGCTAATAATGTGCTGTTACAATAGTATGTAACACGAAAGCCAGGATCGGATCTCTAGAACAGTAAAGTTTCCTCTAGCTTCCACGCTATACCAAACAGAGGTGTCACCATATCCGATAGGCCTCTCTGCAGTCCACACTATATTGCCTAGCTGAATTTTGGTAACAGCCAATGGCCAATGATAGCGTAATTTTTGCAAAGTCAGGGTTATGAAGAAACTTTGCAACAATTACTTAATCACAGTTTAGTCATTTAAGCGCAGTTAACGGAATTCTTTGGGAGATCAGAAGGTAGAAGTACTTCAGAGCCAGTTTTTCGGCCTAAATTATGACCGAAACAAACGTTGTACAGCAATCATTTATAAGTTTGAATAATATAATTTTTTCCATCTGAAGTGATAACTAGGAGAGCTAGAAGCATTTTATCACAGGTTACCTTCGCTTTACCATGGAAACTGAGGGCTATTTCAAGCCTGAATTTCAAGATCAGGGCATCAATCTTTTTTCAAATTCAATAATCCTGCTGTTCCTGTCATCTTGGCTGGAATTACATTAACCGAAGGTGAACTTAATGTTGTGCCACTACTGCTTAGCTTAAGAGAAAAAATGTTGTTCCTCCATTCTGTATCCTGGTATGTATGGGTGGTACACAACATCGCGGTATTTTGCAGATTAGTCAAACAGCGAACTTTGAAGACATGGGAGTGGAAAGTAGAAGATAGTTGGGATTTGATCCCCATTCCAAAAACTTTTCCTACCGATGATAGTGTAAGCAGAAAGCATACCCGGGAAAATGACACGTGACGATTTGCTTATTATTAGTCAAAGGGGTGCGTACGTCATCACTATGGACCTAACATGAAATCGTGATCTGAGTACCCCCCCCCCCCCCCCCCCCCCCCGAATGATTTTAAAAATCCCCATGACCGCTTTTTGGATACCTACGGGCCTGGTATTAAGGTACCTAATGTAAGTATCTGGAGACGCTTTTTAAGCAATTTTGGATAACTCAAAAAATATTTTACCTATGGTTACAAAAAATAAAAAAATCGCTTTTCTCGGCTGCAGTACCTATAGGTATAGTGAGGGACCGGAGGTTCATTTGGAGGTGAGCCGAAAAAACTTATAGGTATCTTGGCACTGTTCCAATGAGGGTGAATTCCGCCTAGAGAAGCACTGTAGGCATGTAACCTGACCGCTGACTACTTCATCGTGATGTTCGATCTGTGGTGATTGGTTGATGCTGCTTTGGTTTCTATAACTGGTGCGACCTTCCCCGACCGAAGTGATACAGAAATGTGATTCCGGTCGGGGTAGGTCACAATTTGTGTTTGTACTATTAGGTACATAACATAATAATATAAGCACAGGGTGTGCACATTAAAACAAAAGGTCTACTTGTTGAACGGGTCAAGTCCATTATCAATAATTCATTTTCACTCATTCATTCTATAATACTCTTGCAATTAAATTTATTTAAACTGAAACTGTGGCCTCGCAGTGGTCTAACTAAAATCACTAGAGTAGCATATGTGAGGTCTTAAGTTCGAATTCCGGCACTAGCAATTTTCTGCTGCAGAAGCATGGACCGGCATGGTCCAAACATTCATTTGGTTTCGGCCTGCCCGTGAGGAATTTATTCAGTTTTTTTAGCACCATGTCCGGATTTTGGGTCCGGTGCCGGATTGGCCAAAAATCAGTCGCAATCGGTTCTCGGGGTGTCAAATAGTAGTCCTAAAAAGATCCCAACGTAATAGAGTCAATAGCCTGCCCGCGAGGAATTTATTAAGAATTTTAAGCTGCGGGTCCGGATTTTGGGTCCGGACCCGGATTGGGCAAAAATCAACCACAATCGGTTCTCGGGGTGTCACATAGTAGTTCTAACAGAAAACAAACGTAATAGAGTCAATAGCCTGCCCGCGAGGAATTTATTAAGAATTTTAAGCTGCGGGTACGGATTTTGGATCCGGTCCCGGATTGGGCAAAAATTAGTCCCAATCGGTTCTCGGGGTGTCACATAGTACTTCTAAAAAGAACCCAACGTAATAGAGTCAATAGCCTGCCCGCGAGGAATTTATAAAAATTTTCAGCAGCATGTCCGGATTTTGGGTCCGGTGCCGGATTTTGAAAAAATCAGTTACAGTCGGTTCTCGGGGTGTCACATCATCATCATCTTCAGCGGCTATTGTCCTAGGCCACATGCGGGCCCATAGGACAGCCCCGCGGCGCGACACTAGAAGTTGAGGTTGATGTCCGCCGCGAAACGGTGGACAGCACCTGGCCGCATCTCTTCTTTCCAAGGCCCGTCAGCAACAGCACAGCCAAAGTATTCAAGGCGCGGTCGCCAGATTGCGGGACATTCCGCGAGTACATGCCACCCCGACTCTTCCTCTTCTTCACAGTATCTACACAACGTACATGGCACATCCACACCCATTTTGTCCAAGTGCGCACGGAACGGCCCGTGACCCGTAAGAAGAGCGGCTACAATACGCGTTGCACTCCTCCCACGGGAGACAAATTCCTGTCCCCTCCTCTTGCTGAAGCCGGCCATGCATGCTTTAGAATGGCGAAGACCACTTCTCTGCTCCCAGTGCCGATTGCACTTCCGTCTTAGCTCACACAACGCATATCCTCTCACGGTCGCCCAAGATACAGGAAGAAATGGCTCCGGACCGCATGGGGAAGAGGCTGACCCTTCCCGCGCCAGCTCGTCTGCTTTTTCATTGCCGTCCACCCCTGCATGTCCCGGCACCCACATCAAGCGGACCCTATCCAGCCCACACACCGCCCTTTTGCACTCTCTGACGACCGCTGAATTTACATCAGGCCTTCCAATTGCCCTTATCGCAGACTGGCTGTCTGAGCAGATTACAATGTCACTTCCTTGGAGCCCCTGCTCCTTGCAGAAGGTTAAGGCTTCCACTATAGCAAGGACCTCTGCTTGAAATACCGTGGCATGGTGACCAAGCGTAATAGAAGCGGAGTAAGGGGGAGCTGCGCAGAAGACTCCAGCGCCTGACTTCTCACCCATTCTGGACCCATCGGTGAACAAAACAACAGCATTGGGTGTTACCTGCGGGACTCCGCTTTCCCACTCCTCCCGACCCGGAAACACCGTCTCCACCCCCGTAAACAAAGTTTCCCGAACAATACGGTCGCACGGCATCAACATCTCAGCAGCACGGTTTTGATGCAGAACAGCTGCATGACCATTGTTGGGCGCTCTAGGGCAAAGCATGCCGGACTGCTTTAACCGCCTTAACGACAGAAGCGCCTCACTTTCCAGAAACAAATACAGTGGTGGCAGGTCTAATAAAAGTTCTAACGCTGCCGTAGGAGTTGAACGCAAAGCTCCTGTCATCGCAATGCAAGCTAAGCGCTGAAATTTTCCCAGTGACTGTTTAGCAGTCTCCAGCAATGATCGCCTCCACCAAATCAAACATCCGTAGCTAAGAGATGGGCGAATCACGGTGATGTACAACCAACGCATAACTTTCGGCGTAATCCCCCAGGTGTTGCTGAAGCTTGACCGAAGAGTCCAAAGTATATTCCTCGCCTTACTCACGGCAGCCTCCAGCTGTACGCTCCACAGAAGCTTACTGTCCAGATATACCCCCAGGAATTTCACATTTGGTCTAAGTGGAACTGTATGCCCACCAAGCTGTAAGGACAATTCACGGAGCTTTGTCTTTCGTGTGAACAGGACGGCCTGCGTCTTGCTAGCATTCACTCCCAGTCCTTTACTGCAACACCAGTCCGATACAATACGCCAAGCACGCTGCATGAGTTCATACATTACTAATTGATCTCTCCCTCTTACCGCTACCACCAGGTCATCGGCGTAAGCTTGTACATAGAAGCCTTCACTAGTAAGTCTATCCAAAAGTCCATCAATAATGATGTCCCAAACAACAGGTGAGGTAACGGCTCCTTGTCCACACCCCCGGACAACGGCGGCTCTTACAGTGCTCTGGCCTCTTACTGACACGATCCTCCTCTGCAGAAGCATATGCAGCAGCCATTTCCCAATCGAAGGATGTATATTCTTAGCACAAATGCCTTTCCTGACAGCAGTCAGATCCACGTTCGAAAAAGCCCCCTCGACGTCCAGAAAAACACAGAGTACCATGTCCTTGCTTTGCATAGAGTTCTCCAGGTACGTGACCAATCGATGTAGTGCACTCTCAGTTGACCTGCCGGGCCGGAATCCATGTTGACCATCGTGCAGCTCATTTTCGCCCTCCAGGGACCGCCTTACCTCCCACTCCACCAAGCGCTCCAAGGTTTTCAGCAGGAACGAGCTTAAGCTGATTGGTCTGAATGCTGAAGGCTGCGTATAGTCCGGACGGCCAGGCTTCGGAATGAATGTCACCCGTACCTCACGCCACTTCTCTGGGATAAAACACTCTCGCAAACAAGCCTCGTAGAGGATAGTTAGATGTGGGACCAACAGCTGGGCACCCTTTTGCAACAGTACTGGTATTATTCCATCTGTCCCAGGTGACTTGTACGGCGAAAACATACTAATTGCATAGCTCACCCTCTTAGCTGTTACCACGTTAGGCACATCATAATCAGCCGCCACCATCTCCATAACTTGCTGCTGACTTTGCTGACAATCCTCCTGCAGAAACGTACAGCCCGGGAAATGGGTATCCATAAGAAGCTTCAATGCCTCCTTATCGCTCGTACTGAAGGAGTTACTCCTTGCATCAAAAACTGGACCGCTGACGACATAGTCACATAGTCGTCCAAAAAAAATCCCAACGTAATAGAGTCAATAGCTAAACCGTGAGGAATTTATTAAGAATTTTAAGCTGCGGGTCCGGATTTTGGGTTCTGTGCCGGATTTGGCAAAAAACAGTCACAATCGGTTCTCGGGGTGTCAAATAGTAGTCCTAAAAAGATTCCAACGTAATACACTGAGAAAAATCGAGTAATAGAATCTGTTCATTAATTTTGAGTCCATTGAATCAATAAGCGGTGTATTGAAGGAATGAACTCAGATCGGTTACTGGTATGAACCAAATTTCATTAACGACATATATATAGACAATCCTATTGCTATAATAGACGCCGATTACAGGAATGAAGTGGATTCTATTAAAAATTAATGAACTCGACTTTAATAGAATATGGGGGAATTTCCGTAATGAAAACAGAAAGTAATGAACTTATTTGCAATTACTGCAATACCTACAGATGTCATTACGACTGTGTCGTGGAATTCATGGAATGATGGCTATTACGGCAATGTGCATATCCGCGCGGGAAATTCAAATAGATTTGGGTGTGTGACAAAGTCAATATAATAATAATTTATTTGATAAACTTAGTTTAAGCTAAATCGAGTCACATCAGTTGATGCTGGTATTATTACCAGTTATGAAAATGGTCGGCTGACCTATATTTCCAGTGATATTTGACGTGCAAAAATTAAAATAGCGAATTATACTCGTATAAGGTGCAAACACAAAATGCAGGTGGAAAGCGCCACCCATATATCCCTATATGTTAATCGTACAAAGCTTGATGGATTCATCTGGTGATCGTTATTCTTTTCGTAAAAGGCGTTTTTATGATGGAGTATTTTTGGAAGGAGAAGAGGTAACCAGTATTAACGATCGGGTGGCTTTCACAATGTCACTATAGCACTAACCACTGGTTAGCGAACGCGATATATAGGCGTATATTTATGTTCACTATACGGTGGCTTTCAGAATCTTACTATAGGTAAGAGATAACAGTAACCTTTGGTTATAGGGACCAGGCATTTGCTGTTAACGTTGCAATGGCGTTCGGTAACCAACTGTTAGTATAGGGCTAACTAACGGTTAGTTCTAGTAACCGTTGGTTAGTACTAACCAACGGTTATATATATAACTATAACCATTGCTTTAGCGAACGCCACCGCAATGTTAAAAGCATTATGCCTAAGCGTTCCCTAAGCAAGGGTTAGTACTGTATAGGGCGAGATTGTGAAAGCCACTTTCACATAATATAATAGGGTACGATGGCGTTCGCTATATAAACCAGTGCGTTATAACATAACCGTTTATTTCTTATCCTTGCTGTGTGATTGTGAAAGCCAACATAGGGATTGCTAACATGGTTAGTAGTAACCGTTGGTTAATTTTGGTATTTGTTATACGTGATAAAGCCATCCCTAAGGCAACCCAAAGTACACCCCAAAATGCAAAAGACGCGCATATAATGCAGGTGGTCACGTGACAAATTTGTACTTCATTACTGTAAAGGAATAGGAATAAAGGAATAGTTTCTAAGTAATAACTACAATAGACTCCATTAGTGTAGTCCACTAGTGAAATGATGTTGAGGAAGCTATTGACGGAATGGAATGTGTGGTCTTTGTACCAATGAACTGGGAAATTTCCATTGGTGGAATAACAATTTGCATCACGGTAATGAACTCAGAACCGTTGTCTATTAGTGTTATAAACAGAATGGAAGTGGAGGCGAGGTTACAGAGCGGCCATGTTTGCAGTTGACACGATGGACTCGACAGGTGAACATGTGAATAGTTTAGAGAAGCAGTAGCTGGCGTCAACCCAGGCCCGCCAGGGCTACCTCAAAAACGACCCCAAACTGACCACGTCTGGGTACTGCGACCGCTTCCCAGTCTTAAAGTCCCCCGACGGTTGGAAGTTGGTAAGTTGAAAAGTAACTTGTTGACTTAACTTAGTGTGACCAATATATAGTAAATGAGTGACAGTCATGAGATTCGTTAGGAGTGATCTCAGATGCTCGTGGGTATTTTTTCAACCGATTTTGGCTTTCGTAAGATAACGCCCGCAAAAAAATAAAAAAACATGGTGTGAGAAAGTTAAGTGCGACTGTTGTCGAACCTAACCTTTATTTACTATCAATTGAGAGATATATTGTTACTTTTGTTTCTTAACAGATGCGAATCGACTTCAATAACTTGTACCCGGATAGGGGGGACGCGGTGGAGCTCAACTTCCCGGAGTTGAAAAGGAGGTGCATGCTTCCTCGTCGCACAAAGGAGGCTCGACTACGGGGAGTGCAAAGATATCCGCGGGAGGCTCCTTGCCGTTGCGAAAGGCAGGTATATTACTTCCCTAATCGAGTTATGATGTTCTTCATTGAAAATTGGTAACTAGGGGGTTTCAGGGGTCATATTTTTAAATAGTTTCATGACTCCTTTTCTGCATGCCTGAAACCCCTTAGTTATCAATTTTCAATGACATCCGCCATCTGGTGTTATTCAAGAGAATTAATGAGAAATTACAAACCACTGAGAAAAGTTGATTCTAAGTTTTCAGAACCTGGCATCTGTACACCAACAACAACCAAAACCCAAATCTTATACATTCTTTTAATTTCAGACTCTTCCGATTCCGGGGATATTGCGACCCTCAACCTACTGACGTTCCTTCTCAACTATGCCTCCACGGTCCGGGTAGTCAGCGGAAAGGACGTGAAAGTGTGGTGTCCCACCCGCGTGGAGTCATTCGAGGCGATAGTTACATTTGCAGAAGAACACACTTCATGGTCAGAGATACACCGCCGACGACAGGAGTTACACCGGCAGCACGGGGTTGTGTCCCAACCCTTTATCATAGCATACGGGTCCCTCGAACACGTGACCTCTTTCGAAGTCGTCGTATGTGAGAGTGTTCACTACAAATTCGAAAACTTTAGACTGGCTCTGGCCGTACTCTTTGAATGCATTTGGGCTCTGGTGGTGGAATACCCCGTTGAAGGAGTCAGCATTTGGAGAGTACTCCAGAGTGCACTTTTTAAACTGTCATCAAAATTTGACGAAGTTGACCACAAAGCCGAGGAGTTGAAGCAGGAGCTTCTAACAATAGACCCTGTGACAGTTTCAGCTGATGTGATGATGAAAAATGATGAAAATTTGAATTTTTACTTTTGTTTATTAATTTGAAAAATTCCAAATTTTAAAATAATTCTGTTCTTCAAAATGCAAAACACGGCATAAGTAATTTTACTTCCAGCCGTTTGGCCATAACACTTTTTGCCGTTTGTATATACTTATATATACTTATATCTTAGTTCATATATGTTCACCTGGCGAGTCCATCGTGTCAGCTGGGGTTATACAATAGCAAACATTACTTATATGTAGGTACATGTTTCGTGTCATTTAGATATTAATATTGACTACCCATAGTTTTTACCTATAGTGATAAGTGCTATTCATTGACTTTCATCTCAATAAACTTGTTGTATATTTCCGTATAACTTGTGTCTCTTATATGTTTACAGATTCCTTCACTGGTGCAGTTGGCTCTGGCTAAAGATCTTGATTCCCGCGATGTAATAGTTAATTCGTCGATGAGCGCGGTCGGATCTATAGCCATCAGTTAACTGTACCGAGGAACTCCGCTCCAGGCTGGTTGCTCCATGGCCCGCAACCCTCACTGGCGCAACCCCCCCCCCCCCCCCCCCCCCCCCGGGGGAGGGGGTGGGGGTAGCGCAGGGTGCAGGGTCTTTTGGAGCAATCATCTGGAGTGGATTCCACCAATGAACAGAGGTTATAGGAAGAATGAATAGAGTCTATAGAAAGAATAGGATTGGGATGGTTACGGTACTAGACCGGACCATTACAGTAGTCACCTTCGTCTACTAAAGTAATGGAACAAAGGCTATTGGTGGAACCGACAGGGCCTGAGGTGATCATTTCAGTAAAGGAGCCAAGTTCATTATTGTAAATATATACGTTTATTACAGTTAAGGAATTGCGTCCATTTCAATAACTGGCCCACGCTAGCGTTCATTACAGTAACACAGTTGAGTTTATTAGTGTATTGACCGACGTTCATTAATTAAACAAACGTGTTTATTGAAAAAATGATTTTTTCATTCATTACCGTCATTGATTTTTTCTATTGTCCGACTTTATCCGGCTACCGTAATGAACGAAAACACGCTCATTAATTCAATGATTAATCGTTAATGAAATCTGGTTAGTTACCGTAAATACCCCCTGTTCATTGTCCGACCAGTAATAGAAAATCTCAATTGATTGAAAAGGATATTTTTCTCAGTGTAGAGTCAATAGCCTGCCCGTGAGGAATTTATTCTGTTTTTTTAGCTCCATGTCCGGATTTTGGGTCCCGTTCCGGATTGGCCAAAAATCAGTCCCAATCGGTTCTCGGGGTGTCACATAGTAGTCCTAAAAAGATCCCAACGTAATAGAGTCAATAGCCTGCCCGTGAGGAATTTACAAAGTTTATTAACCTCCATGACTGGATTATTTTATTGTTTTCCTGTATAATTCGCTTATTTTTCTCTCCCCCCCCCCCCCCCCCCCCTTAGAAACACCTTAAAATAGTGAAAATAGTATTAAAACATTTTACAGGGGACATGCATTAAATATTCGACGAAAAAGAAATAATAGTGAAGAGAAATATTATTATTTTTGTTGCCAGCGAAAATGCACTGCTCCACGTCGTGCAGAAACGGTCTATGTGCGGGATAGCGCGCCAAACCCAAAAGACGTACATCTGCCTTTTTTTTTTGCAATAGCGGCCGCAATTTTTGACGAATTAAAAATTCCTTTTCCAGAAATCACTTATTTATTCGACTCTAGAGGACCCCCAGGATCATGGGAAGCCTAAAATCTTAATTTCCAAATTTTGCACGAATAAGTACCTACCTATACCTAGGTACAATAGGTAGGTAGGTTTTCTCACCAGAAAGTAAAAACGTCAATGTTAGTGTCAGGAGTCTTTACTCGTCTTCAAACCACTCAGAATAAAAATGGTGTCACTACCGGCACTAGGGGACGCATACAGAAAAAGTCATTTTAATTAATATTATACTTATAATATACATTACCTTCACCTTCCAAATGCTCTTGCTTGACTTCTGCCTGTCCGGCCATAATCCTTCTCTATTCCGAGTTATTTTACGTTCAACAGTAACCGAGGAAAATGTCAAAATCAATTAAATTAAGGGTCAAAGCAAACGCTACCACTATTTTTTATTTTGGTTAATATACGGCCATTTTCAGTTTAGGGCCCTCTATGTCGCCAAAATTACTGGCCCTAAAGATTTGAATATTGAATAATCGTAAGAAAGGGCCCAAAAAAAGCAACAAATATGGCTGACTTAACTCTGAATCTGGCCATGATACGGTGTTGCAAGGTTTGAGACTTACGGAGAAAATTGTGAAAAACTTTCAACTCAAAAAGGACACAGCCTGTGTTCTTATTGATGTCCAGAAAGCATTTGACAGCGTTTGGCATGCAGGGCTGCTGGCTAAGCTGAAAGAATTCATGCCGAACGATTACGTTCACCTGATAGCGTCATTTCTGTCATCTAGATCCTTCTACTGCAAAGTAAGGGAGGAGAACTCATCTCTCAAACCTGTGGAAGCCAGTGTTCCCCAAGGGGCCCTGTGGTCCCCAACGCTGGATGCAGTTTACACGGCAGATATACCTAAGTAGGGTATAAATGGGGGGACTGGCACAAGCATCTTAGGATTCTCCCATAAGCCCCTGTGTTAACCCCCCTGTGTTAATCTAATGCAAACCGTCATCTTAGGATGCGCGAAAGTATCCAATTTCCAGTACCCCTCTAAGGACTGACCTTCTAGGTATCTATGCCTGGACCCCTCTACCGACTATTGCCTCAATTACATCTACCCCTCTACCAACTATCAATTGCCTGGACCCCTCTACCGACTATTTACTTCTAACCTAACCTTATTCCGTGTCATACCTAGGTACCCCTCTACCAGCTATCAATTGGTTGGACCCCTCTACTGACTATTGCTCATGCGCTATTTAAACGCTGATATAAAAAATTTAGCCCTGTGAGTATTTGAACTCACGGTTACTCGATTACAGGACCAATCTCTTAACCACTACTCTGAATGAACAGATATTAAAAACCACGCTATACCTCGTATATAACAGTGGAGGTAAGGAGTTGGGTTGATCGCATCTCCAAAGATTTAAAAAATAATGTAAGTTAAGGAATTTAAGTTCTAAAAGGATATTTTTCCGGAAATAAATTCGATAGTTTAGTATCAGAGCATCAAAACACAGACTACCCGCGTAGGTATAGACCGTGTCAGCTATGGCCGCCGTCCACTGATTAGGATTGGTCGCGCCTCGTCAGCTATCGCCGCCTCCCGCTGACTAGGATTGGTCGTCCAGCTATAGGTCTGTCAGTGATGGCTGCCGCAGGCACTCTAGTCAGGTACCGGCACAGCTACACCTCCTAGGGTCTTGGTATCCTAATACTCACTTCTGTTTTTCGTCCTGTTTTACCAAAAACACTTCACCATGTTGATTTTATTTTTATAATTTGTTCTAGTTTTTTACTTCTACGGTACTAGGAGGGCTCTCCTCTAAAAAGAAATACCACTTGAACCAAATACTTACCCCCGACGTACAGTTGCTAGAATTAGTAGACTGAGACAGTAACTACTACACTGAACTGTATTTGACCGAGCTGTTATGTACCTACCCAGTAGTGTGTTGGTAAATGAGACAGTACCTACTCAAAATTCAAGTTATAGACCTGAACTAAGCAGAGCAATTATATACCTACATACCTACCCAGCAGTGTGTAGCTAAATGATACACTACCTACTCTAAGTCGTGTGGCAGAGCATTTTCGTACATACTCAGCTGTGTCTCATAAACATATACCTACTTTGCGTTAGGAGTAGCTTACCTCCTATTAGTTCTGGCACCCTAGTGCTACAATTGGTTTTCAGCTTCCAAATTTTGGGGTAAAATAGGGAAATCCTATTGGGGGGTTACACTGGGAAGGGGCTCCTACTCCCAAAATTCTTTACCTACCTATTCTACATTTTGGATATACCGCTCCAACCTGTATTGTCGACTTGTACCTACCTTAGTCTTGGCACCTTGAAACTACAACTTTTTTGGACTTCCAATATTTGAATTAAAATAGAAAAGTGGGGGGGGGGGGGGCTTCCCGTCTCAAATATTTTACCAACCTATTCTATATTTTGGATATACCACTCCAACCTGTATTGTCGACTTGTACCTACCTAGTCTTGACACCTCTCAACTACAACTTGTTTTGGACTTCCAATATTTGATCTAAAATAGGAAAGTGAGGGGAGGGGGGGGGGGGGGGCTACCTTTTGTCCCCTTCTAACATTTTACCGTGATGTACTCGAAAAGGGTATTGTGTACCTACACTACTCCTACCTAAATAATTGACATATACCTACATACCTACCATGTTTTTGGATTTTTGTTCCGATGAAGCTATATACCTACTTACCTACTTGGACATAGCTTAACACATACATACACAACACAGTGTTGCTAAATGAGACAGTACCTACACGAATCAAAGTCATTGACCTGTATTTGACAGAGCAGTTATGTACCTACATACCTACCCAGCAGTGTGTTGCTAAATGAGATAGTACCTACTCGAAGCCAAGTCAACTAAGCAGAGCAGTGACGTACCTACATACCTACCCAGCACTGTGTAGCTAACATGAGACAGTACCTACAAAGTCACTGACCTTTACTTGTCAAAAAAAGATATGTACCTACTTACCTACTTGGACATAGCTTAACACATACAGACACAACACAGTGTGTTGCTAAATGAGACAGTACCTACAAAGTCATTGACCTTTACTTGTCAAAAAAGTTATGTACCTACATACCTACCCGCAGTGTGATGCTAACATGTGACAGTACCTACAAAGCCACTGACCTTTACTTGTCAAAGCAGTTATGTACCTACCCAGTAGTGTGTTGCTAAATAAGTACCTACTCAAAACCATGTCAACTAAGCAGAGCAGCGTCGTACCTACTTTCCTACATACACAGCAGTGAGTTGCTTACATGAGACAGTACCTACTCTAAGCGAGAATGTCATTGACCTGTATTTGACAGAGCGGTTATGTACCTACATACCTACCCAGCAGTGTGTTGCTAAATAAGACAGTACCTACTCTAAGCCATGGCATTGACCTGCGGCAGAGCAGTTACTTACCTACATACCTACTCAGCATTGTCTCATCAACATGTACCTATTTAGCACTAGGAATAACTTACCTCCTACCAGTTCTGGCGCCCTGATCTACAACTGATTTTTATCTTCCAAACTTTGAAGTAAAATAGGAAAATGGGGGGGGGGGGGGCTACTACACTTGTCCCCCCTTTAAAAAGTTTACCATAAAAATTACCATCAAGGACACTGTGTACCTACAACGCTTCTACCTAAATAATTAATTGTACCTACATACTCACCATGTTATTAGATTTTTGCTGACTAATACACTGCCCAAAAGTAGTTTTGCTCTTCTGCGGAAAGGTGGTGTTGCTCAAATTAGTCCTATAATTCACCGCGGAAAAGTATATTAGCCCAAATTAGTATTGTTCTATCTGCGCAAACACATCCTTGCTAAAACTATCCCATCTCATGATAATCATTGCACCTATAATTAACTTACCTGACCATGTTGATCTAAGATTGATTTGATGTTTATAAAAGGAACCGGCAGATGTTCTCTCCCAGTAGACAGTCTTGACTGTCTCTAGGTGATACACCTATCTAGTATTTTTCTGTGTCATTTGTACCGTGTGAGGTGTTTACTTCGAAATTCAAGGTAAGTTTATTTTCGTGTTTTCAATAAATAGATAGGTACTTTGTTTTTATGTAATACCTACCAGTAGTGTCTTAAGTACTTATTGATATTGTTTATTAATTTTTTTTAAACTAAACCATTTACCTATTTAATACTGTTGTTACAGACGTGTCAGGTGTCGACTCCCTGTTACTGCTTTTGTGTAATCCTCTGTCACTTGTCGGGATTGATGCTCCGCTCCGTATCTCCCATAGTCACCCTTCGATCTCTTTGTTTTTGGTAAGTTTCCTCAATTTTGTGCAACGCGCACCAATTATTGCATCATTCTACTCTACTTTTGAGGTTTCATGTCCCTCGGTTCCTCATTCAAGATTTTTATTACAGAACGGGTTTTTCGCCGACTACACCTACAGCTCCTTTTGTGACCGGCTCCACAAGTGAGCTTCTGTTAGTAGGTGGGATTGGTCCTCCACTTCTTGAGCAGTCGCAGTTCCTGTCCGAAGCATACATTTGGTATGTAAAGTTTCCTAAATTTCATCCCATCCTCACAGACTACTTTTTAATATTCAATCCAATGAAAACTATACCTACCTATCACAATTCAGTGACAAAAAATCACGCTCCTCAAACTCCATAGCTACCTCACATTGCTCATCCTATTTGTTGTTACAGCTTTCCATGGCTGTCTCTCCTGCAGTGCATCATATCATGATTGAGTCTCTCGCGACATCCCAAACTTCGCCCATGGAGGTGGACCCTACCATATACCATCATAAACACGAGAATATTCGAGAGACACCCCTCCCCTCTGTGTTGGTACGAAGCACCAAATCGGCCTTCAGAGGTAAAATTAAGACAGAAAGAACTGAGATTCCCCATTCTGGGGGTTCCCTTAGATTCTTAAAAAAAATCAAGCGTGAGGTAAAAGACACTGTCAGGAAGTCCCTTATCGAGTTGGGCCCTCTGAAATGCAAACTGAATATCCGGGTTGAGATGACTCGTCTATACGGTGCTAACAGAGAATATTTATCCTCCTGGTTTTCAACAAAATTGTCCCCTATTTTAAATACGAATGAATTTGAAGAGTTTTGGCTGACTGGGAAGGGGAAAATTATTGAAAGTATAGATGCTTTCTTAGAAAAAGGGTCTGGGTGGAAAGAGCATTCAGTTTCTACTTTCCAAGTGGAGACTTGTAAATATGCTCCACTATCAGCGAGTTCCCATGTGTATCTCCCACCAATTCTCGCAAAGAGGAAAGCTATAATTAACATTCAGAACAAAGATCAGAAATGCTTTACTTGGAGCGTTCTTTGCGGGTTAAACTGTCCTTCTACGAACCCCCAAAGGGTTTCTTGGTACCACCCCCGAGAGAATCAGTTGAATATGTCCGGGATCAAGTATCCGGTTGCTGTGAAAGATATTCCAAAATTCGAAATTCAAAACCAGGTGGCTGTAAACGTATTTGGTTTCGAAGAAAACCAAGTGTACCCAGTTAGAATAACAAAAATGAGAAACATCCCTCTTGTAAATTTACTTTTGATTTCAAATGAGCACACCACCCACTATTGTTACATTAAGGACTTTAACAGACTCATGCACTCAAATACAAAAAATAGGTGCAAAGCATATTACTGTTTTTATTGTCTTCACCGGTTTCACAATGAAGAGACCCTAAAAAACCACAAACCCTTGTGTTCGGGGCATGATGCTCAGAAGGTTCGTCTCCCCGAAAGAGGCAAGAACGATGTGCTCGAATTTAAAAACCACAAATTTAAAGAACGTGTCCCATTTACTATTTACGCCGATTTTGAATGTTTTAATGCTCCAGCAGAAGCTAGTGAGGAAGGAAATACAGAGGTTCTGACCAACCATGTACCCTCTTCGTTTGTTTATGTAGTTGTAAGGAAAGGAAAGGTTATTCGCAAGGTGGAATACCTCGACAGAGATGGTTTGAACAACGTTTCTGAATGTTTTTTAAGCTGCCTTCTCGATGAAGAGGAGAAGATCAAACCTCTTCTCGAAAAAATTGTGCCCATCAAAATGACACCTCGTGACAAAACTGATTTTAAAAACGCAGTTAACTGTCACATTTGTTCCCATCCTTTACACGAAGATCGTGTGAGGGACCACTGTCACCAAACAGGGGCTTATAGAGGAGCGGCTCATAACAAATGTAACTTGGAGTACTGGAAAGTGACTCACATTCCAGTATTTTTTCACAACCTTGCTTACGACTCAAAGTTACTACTTCCGGCTCTAGGGAACAAGGAACTAAAAGGAAAGCTAAGTTGTATCCCTAGGTCTCTTGAGAAGTACATTTCTTTCTCATGGAGATCATTTCGGTTTTTGGACTCTTTTCAATTCCTCCCGTCCTCATTGGACATGCTTGTAGCTAATTTGGGCGAGGGTAACCCTTCGCCGGCCAAGTTCCCCATTACTTCTGCTGAAGTTGAGCACTTTGAGTGTCTCACTAGGAAAGGTGTATTCATGTATGAATACATGAGTGACCCTTCCAAATTTAGTGAAACTTGTCTGCCACCGAAGGAGAACTTTTACAACACTATGAGACAGGAGCATATCTCAGATGCAGATTATGCTCACGCGAAACACGTTTGGACTACGTTTGGGTTAAAGGACCTAGGAGAGTACCAATCGTTGTACAATATGTCTGACGTCCTGCTTTTGGCAGACGTTTTTGAGAACTTCCGAAATCTAAGTTTGGAATATTATGAAATCGATCCGTGCCATGTTTACACAACTCCAGGTCTCACATGGGAAGCATGTTTGAAAAAGACACAAGTTAAGCTTGAGCTTCTTACAGATATTGATCAGCATTTGTTTATAGAATCGAGTATTAGGGGTGGGGTGAGTATGATTACACAAAGGGGAGCTTATGCGAACAACCCGTATATGGGGGTTGACTACAACCCTTCTGAACCTAATAAGTACATCATGTACTTGGATGCCAACAACCTATATGGCACAGCCATGACCGCCTACCTACCAGAAAAAAATTTCCGTTGGCTCACTGACACACAAAATTTTGACATCATGTCCATTCCTGATGATGGAGACACAGGTTACTTTCTTGAAGTCGATCTAAAGTACCCACCTCACCTCCATGACGCCCACAATTGCTACCCACTTGCCCCTGAGCACTTGTGTGTTGATCGCTCAATGCTGTCTCCGTACTCATTAGACCTACTTGAGGAACTGAGTGCTCCCCTCCCTAAGGTCAAAAAACTGTGTCCAAATCTTGCTGACAAATGTAAATATGTTGTACATTACCTAGTTCTTAAGCAGTATGTAGCATTAGGTCTAAAAATTACCCAGATCCACCGGGTACTTGAATTTAAGCAGAGTCAATGGGTAAAACCGTACGTCCTCTTTAACACCCAAAAAAGGATGCAGGCTCGCAGCAGTTTTGAGAAAGATTTCTTCAAGTTAATGGTAAATTCTTTATACGGAAAGACCATTGAAAATTTAAGAAACCGTTGCAATGTTGAGCTTATCACAGATGAAAAAAGAGCACAAAAAGTTTTTAATTCCCCATCTCTTAAAAATTTTCACATTGTCAATGAAAACTTGGTTGTTGCCTGCAAAACCAAGCCCGAGATCTTCCTTAACCGACCCATTTATGTTGGTTCAGCTATTCTTGATATCTCAAAATTTATTATGTATGACTTTCATTACCATTATATGAAAGCTAAGTATGGGGAAGGTGCCAAATTGCTTTTCACAGACACCGACAGTCTGACCTATGAAATTCACACGGATGACGTATATGCAGATATGTTGGGGGACCTCGAGGTGTTTGACACATCTGACTATCCTCCCACGCATCCTCTGTACAGTACTCGAAACAAAAAAGTCCTAGGGAAGTTTAAAGATGAGCTCAATGGAGACCCAATTGTCGAGTTCATTGGTTTACGTGCAAAAATGTATTCTCTGGTCACCGTCTCGGAAAAATCAAAGCAGGTGGGGAAGGGTATTGCTCGGGTGACCCTGAAAAAATCCATTAATCATGAAGACTATGTCGAAGCCCTGTTATCTCAATCTGTAAAAAGTGCAGACATGTATTTTATTCGAAACTACAGACACCAAATGTCGTCTATTAGACAAAATAAAACAACCTTATCACCATTTGATGATAAAAGGTGGATTGAAGATGATGGGGTTTACACTTTGGCTCATTTCCATGCTCGAACGGGGGTCACGCGTAAGTAGGTATTGTTATTTAAGTTTTTGTATATGTCTAGCATCTCTAAAAAGTGTTGTTATTTTGAAACTGTGATTTTTGTACCTTTAAATCTGAAAATTGTACGATTTTGAGTTATGGTTAATAAATTTTATATGATGCACTTATATTGTCTTATAATTCCTTTTACATAGCTAGTTATACATAATTTAGGGCACATGTTGTGATTGCTACTGTCTCAATTTCCCATTGACTGCTTCACTTCAGAGTCAAGGCAGGTATTTAGGTAAGAAATTGGAAAAAAAATAGTCCCACACTCAATTTAGAACATAAATCCCAAGTTCT
>OX465380.1:713100-907584 GCA_950004255.1 Mesopsocus fuscifrons
ACTTGGGATTTATGTTCTAAATTGAGTGTGGGACTATTTTTTTTCCAATTTCTTACCTAAATACCTGCCTTGACTCTGAAGTGAAGCAGTCAATGGGAAATTGAGACAGTAGCAATCACAACATGTGCCCTAAATTATGTATAACTAGCTATGTAAAAGGAATTATAAGACAATATAAGTGCATCATATAAAATTTATTAACCATAACTCAAAATCGTACAATTTTCAGATTTAAAGGTACAAAAATCACAGTTTCAAAATAACAACACTTTTTAGAGATGCTAGACATATACAAAAACTTAAATAACAATACCTACTTACGCGTGACCCCCGTTCGAGCATGGAAATGAGCCAAAGTGTAAACCCCATCATCTTCAATCCACCTTTTATCATCAAATGGTGATAAGGTTGTTTTATTTTGTCTAATAGACGACATTTGGTGTCTGTAGTTTCGAATAAAATACATGTCTGCACTTTTTACAGATTGAGATAACAGGGCTTCGACATAGTCTTCATGATTAATGGATTTTTTCAGGGTCACCCGAGCAATACCCTTCCCCACCTGCTTTGATTTTTCCGAGACGGTGACCAGAGAATACATTTTTGCACGTAAACCAATGAACTCGACAATTGGGTCTCCATTGAGCTCATCTTTAAACTTCCCTAGGACTTTTTTGTTTCGAGTACTGTACAGAGGATGCGTGGGAGGATAGTCAGATGTGTCAAACACCTCGAGGTCCCCCAACATATCTGCATATACGTCATCCGTGTGAATTTCATAGGTCAGACTGTCGGTGTCTGTGAAAAGCAATTTGGCACCTTCCCCATACTTAGCTTTCATATAATGGTAATGAAAGTCATACATAATAAATTTTGAGATATCAAGAATAGCTGAACCAACATAAATGGGTCGGTTAAGGAAGATCTCGGGCTTGGTTTTGCAGGCAACAACCAAGTTTTCATTGACAATGTGAAAATTTTTAAGAGATGGGGAATTAAAAACTTTTTGTGCTCTTTTTTCATCTGTGATAAGCTCAACATTGCAACGGTTTCTTAAATTTTCAATGGTCTTTCCGTATAAAGAATTTACCATTAACTTGAAGAAATCTTTCTCAAAACTGCTGCGAGCCTGCATCCTTTTTTGGGTGTTAAAGAGGACGTACGGTTTTACCCATTGACTCTGCTTAAATTCAAGTACCCGGTGGATCTGGGTAATTTTTAGACCTAATGCTACATACTGCTTAAGAACTAGGTAATGTACAACATATTTACATTTGTCAGCAAGATTTGGACACAGTTTTTTGACCTTAGGGAGGGGAGCACTCAGTTCCTCAAGTAGGTCTAATGAGTACGGAGACAGCATTGAGCGATCAACACACAAGTGCTCAGGGGCAAGTGGGTAGCAATTGTGGGCGTCATGGAGGTGAGGTGGGTACTTTAGATCGACTTCAAGAAAGTAACCTGTGTCTCCATCATCAGGAATGGACATGATGTCAAAATTTTGTGTGTCAGTGAGCCAACGGAAATTTTTTTCTGGTAGGTAGGCGGTCATGGCTGTGCCATATAGGTTGTTGGCATCCAAGTACATGATGTACTTATTAGGTTCAGAAGGGTTGTAGTCAACCCCCATATACGGGTTGTTCGCATAAGCTCCCCTTTGTGTAATCATACTCACCCCACCCCTAATACTCGATTCTATAAACAAATGCTGATCAATATCTGTAAGAAGCTCAAGCTTAACTTGTGTCTTTTTCAAACATGCTTCCCATGTGAGACCTGGAGTTGTGTAAACATGGCACGGATCGATTTCATAATATTCCAAACTTAGATTTCGGAAGTTCTCAAAAACGTCTGCCAAAAGCAGGACGTCAGACATATTGTACAACGATTGGTACTCTCCTAGGTCCTTTAACCCAAACGTAGTCCAAACGTGTTTCGCGTGAGCATAATCTGCATCTGAGATATGCTCCTGTCTCATAGTGTTGTAAAAGTTCTCCTTCGGTGGCAGACAAGTTTCACTAAATTTGGAAGGGTCACTCATGTATTCATACATGAATACACCTTTCCTAGTGAGACACTCAAAGTGCTCAACTTCAGCAGAAGTAATGGGGAACTTGGCCGGCGAAGGGTTACCCTCGCCCAAATTAGCTACAAGCATGTCCAATGAGGACGGGAGGAATTGAAAAGAGTCCAAAAACCGAAATGATCTCCATGAGAAAGAAATGTACTTCTCAAGAGACCTAGGGATACAACTTAGCTTTCCTTTTAGTTCCTTGTTCCCTAGAGCCGGAAGTAGTAACTTTGAGTCGTAAGCAAGGTTGTGAAAAAATACTGGAATGTGAGTCACTTTCCAGTACTCCAAGTTACATTTGTTATGAGCCGCTCCTCTATAAGCCCCTGTTTGGTGACAGTGGTCCCTCACACGATCTTCGTGTAAAGGATGGGAACAAATGTGACAGTTAACTGCGTTTTTAAAATCAGTTTTGTCACGAGGTGTCATTTTGATGGGCACAATTTTTTCGAGAAGAGGTTTGATCTTCTCCTCTTCATCGAGAAGGCAGCTTAAAAAACATTCAGAAACGTTGTTCAAACCATCTCTGTCGAGGTATTCCACCTTGCGAATAACCTTTCCTTTCCTTACAACTACATAAACAAACGAAGAGGGTACATGGTTGGTCAGAACCTCTGTATTTCCTTCCTCACTAGCTTCTGCTGGAGCATTAAAACATTCAAAATCGGCGTAAATAGTAAATGGGACACGTTCTTTAAATTTGTGGTTTTTAAATTCGAGCACATCGTTCTTGCCTCTTTCGGGGAGACGAACCTTCTGAGCATCATGCCCCGAACACAAGGGTTTGTGGTTTTTTAGGGTCTCTTCATTGTGAAACCGGTGAAGACAATAAAAACAGTAATATGCTTTGCACCTATTTTTTGTATTTGAGTGCATGAGTCTGTTAAAGTCCTTAATGTAACAATAGTGGGTGGTGTGCTCATTTGAAATCAAAAGTAAATTTACAAGAGGGATGTTTCTCATTTTTGTTATTCTAACTGGGTACACTTGGTTTTCTTCGAAACCAAATACGTTTACAGCCACCTGGTTTTGAATTTCGAATTTTGGAATATCTTTCACAGCAACCGGATACTTGATCCCGGACATATTCAACTGATTCTCTCGGGGGTGGTACCAAGAAACCCTTTGGGGGTTCGTAGAAGGACAGTTTAACCCGCAAAGAACGCTCCAAGTAAAGCATTTCTGATCTTTGTTCTGAATGTTAATTATAGCTTTCCTCTTTGCGAGAATTGGTGGGAGATACACATGGGAACTCGCTGATAGTGGAGCATATTTACAAGTCTCCACTTGGAAAGTAGAAACTGAATGCTCTTTCCACCCAGACCCTTTTTCTAAGAAAGCATCTATACTTTCAATAATTTTCCCCTTCCCAGTCAGCCAAAACTCTTCAAATTCATTCGTATTTAAAATAGGGGACAATTTTGTTGAAAACCAGGAGGATAAATATTCTCTGTTAGCACCGTATAGACGAGTCATCTCAACCCGGATATTCAGTTTGCATTTCAGAGGGCCCAACTCGATAAGGGACTTCCTGACAGTGTCTTTTACCTCACGCTTGATTTTTTTTAAGAATCTAAGGGAACCCCCAGAATGGGGAATCTCAGTTCTTTCTGTCTTAATTTTACCTCTGAAGGCCGATTTGGTGCTTCGTACCAACACAGAGGGGAGGGGTGTCTCTCGAATATTCTCGTGTTTATGATGGTATATGGTAGGGTCCACCTCCATGGGCGAAGTTTGGGATGTCGCGAGAGACTCAATCATGATATGATGCACTGCAGGAGAGACAGCCATGGAAAGCTGTAACAACAAATAGGATGAGCAATGTGAGGTAGCTATGGAGTTTGAGGAGCGTGATTTTTTGTCACTGAATTGTGATAGGTAGGTATAGTTTTCATTGGATTGAATATTAAAAAGTAGTCTGTGAGGATGGGATGAAATTTAGGAAACTTTACATACCAAATGTATGCTTCGGACAGGAACTGCGACTGCTCAAGAAGTGGAGGACCAATCCCACCTACTAACAGAAGCTCACTTGTGGAGCCGGTCACAAAAGGAGCTGTAGGTGTAGTCGGCGAAAAACCCGTTCTGTAATAAAAATCTTGAATGAGGAACCGAGGGACATGAAACCTCAAAAGTAGAGTAGAATGATGCAATAATTGGTGCGCGTTGCACAAAATTGAGGAAACTTACCAAAAACAAAGAGATCGAAGGGTGACTATGGGAGATACGGAGCGGAGCATCAATCCCGACAAGTGACAGAGGATTACACAAAAGCAGTAACAGGGAGTCGACACCTGACACGTCTGTAACAACAGTATTAAATAGGTAAATGGTTTAGTTTAAAAAAAATTAATAAACAATATCAATAAGTACTTAAGACACTACTGGTAGGTATTACATAAAAACAAAGTACCTATCTATTTATTGAAAACACGAAAATAAACTTACCTTGAATTTCGAAGTAAACACCTCACACGGTACAAATGACACAGAAAAATACTAGATAGGTGTATCACCTAGAGACAGTCAAGACTGTCTACTGGGAGAGAACATCTGCCGGTTCCTTTTATAAACATCAAATCAATCTTAGATCAACATGGTCAGGTAAGTTAATTATAGGTGCAATGATTATCATGAGATGGGATAGTTTTAGCAAGGATGTGTTTGCGCAGATAGAACAATACTAATTTGGGCTAATATACTTTTCCGCGGTGAATTATAGGACTAATTTGAGCAACACCACCTTTCCGCAGAAGAGCAAAACTACTTTTGGGCAGTGTATTAGTCAGCAAAAATCTAATAACATGGTGAGTATGTAGGTACAATTAATTATTTAGGTAGAAGCGTTGTAGGTACACAGTGTCCTTGATGGTAATTTTTATGGTAAACTTTTTAAAGGGGGGACAAGTGTAGTAGCCCCCCCCCCCCCCATTTTCCTATTTTACTTCAAAGTTTGGAAGATAAAAATCAGTTGTAGATCAGGGCGCCAGAACTGGTAGGAGGTAAGTTATTCCTAGTGCTAAATAGGTACATGTTGATGAGACAATGCTGAGTAGGTATGTAGGTAAGTAACTGCTCTGCCGCAGGTCAATGCCATGGCTTAGAGTAGGTACTGTCTTATTTAGCAACACACTGCTGGGTAGGTATGTAGGTACATAACCGCTCTGTCAAATACAGGTCAATGACATTCTCGCTTAGAGTAGGTACTGTCTCATGTAAGCAACTCACTGCTGTGTATGTAGGAAAGTAGGTACGACGCTGCTCTGCTTAGTTGACATGGTTTTGAGTAGGTACTTATTTAGCAACACACTACTGGGTAGGTACATAACTGCTTTGACAAGTAAAGGTCAGTGGCTTTGTAGGTACTGTCACATGTTAGCATCACACTGCGGGTAGGTATGTAGGTACATAACTTTTTTGACAAGTAAAGGTCAATGACTTTGTAGGTACTGTCTCATTTAGCAACACACTGTGTTGTGTCTGTATGTGTTAAGCTATGTCCAAGTAGGTAAGTAGGTACATATCTTTTTTTGACAAGTAAAGGTCAGTGACTTTGTAGGTACTGTCTCATGTTAGCTACACAGTGCTGGGTAGGTATGTAGGTACGTCACTGCTCTGCTTAGTTGACTTGGCTTCGAGTAGGTACTATCTCATTTAGCAACACACTGCTGGGTAGGTATGTAGGTACATAACTGCTCTGTCAAATACAGGTCAATGACTTTGATTCGTGTAGGTACTGTCTCATTTAGCAACACTGTGTTGTGTATGTATGTGTTAAGCTATGTCCAAGTAGGTAAGTAGGTATATAGCTTCATCGGAACAAAAATCCAAAAACATGGTAGGTATGTAGGTATATGTCAATTATTTAGGTAGGAGTAGTGTAGGTACACAATACCCTTTTCGAGTACATCACGGTAAAATGTTAGAAGGGGACAAAAGGTAGCCCCCCCCCCCCCCTCCCCTCACTTTCCTATTTTAGATCAAATATTGGAAGTCCAAAACAAGTTGTAGTTGAGAGGTGTCAAGACTAGGTAGGTACAAGTCGACAATACAGGTTGGAGTGGTATATCCAAAATATAGAATAGGTTGGTAAAATATTTGAGACGGGAAGCCCCCCCCCCCCCCCACTTTTCTATTTTAATTCAAATATTGGAAGTCCAAAAAAGTTGTAGTTTCAAGGTGCCAAGACTAAGGTAGGTACAAGTCGACAATACAGGTTGGAGCGGTATATCCAAAATGTAGAATAGGTAGGTAAAGAATTTTGGGAGTAGGAGCCCCTTCCCAGTGTAACCCCCCAATAGGATTTCCCTATTTTACCCCAAAATTTGGAAGCTGAAAACCAATTGTAGCACTAGGGTGCCAGAACTAATAGGAGGTAAGCTACTCCTAACGCAAAGTAGGTATATGTTTATGAGACACAGCTGAGTATGTACGAAAATGCTCTGCCACACGACTTAGAGTAGGTAGTGTATCATTTAGCTACACACTGCTGGGTAGGTATGTAGGTATATAATTGCTCTGCTTAGTTCAGGTCTATAACTTGAATTTTGAGTAGGTACTGTCTCATTTACCAACACACTACTGGGTAGGTACATAACAGCTCGGTCAAATACAGTTCAGTGTAGTAGTTACTGTCTCAGTCTACTAATTCTAGCAACTGTACGTCGGGGGTAAGTATTTGGTTCAAGTGGTATTTCTTTTTAGAGGAGAGCCCTCCTAGTACCGTAGAAGTAAAAAACTAGAACAAATTATAAAAATAAAATCAACATGGTGAAGTGTTTTTGGTAAAACAGGACGAAAAACAGAAGTGAGTATTAGGATACCAAGACCCTAGGAGGTGTAGCTGTGCCGGTACCTGACTAGAGTGCCTGCGGCAGCCATCACTGACAGACCTATAGCTGGACGACCAATCCTAGTCAGCGGGAGGCGGCGATAGCTGACGAGGCGCGACCAATCCTAATCAGTGGACGGCGGCCATAGCTGACACGGTCTATACCTACGCGGGTAGTCTGTGTTTTGATGCTCTGATACTAAACTATCGAATTTATTTCCGGAAAAATATCCTTTTAGAACTTAAATTCCTTAACTTACATTATTTTTTAAATCTTTGGAGATGCGATCAACCCAACTCCTTACCTCCACTGTTATATACGAGGTATAGCGTGGTTTTTAATATCTGTTCATTCAGAGTAGTGGTTAAGAGATTGGTCCTGTAATCGAGTAACCGTGAGTTCAAATACTCACAGGGCTAAATTTTTTATATCAGCGTTTAAATAGCGCATGAGCAATAGTCAGTAGAGGGGTCCAACCAATTGATAGCTGGTAGAGGGGTACCTAGGTATGACACGGAATAAGGTTAGGTTAGAAGTAAATAGTCGGTAGAGGGGTCCAGGCAATTGATAGTTGGTAGAGGGGTAGATGTAATTGAGGCAATAGTCGGTAGAGGGGTCCAGGCATAGATACCTAGAAGGTCAGTCCTTAGAGGGGTACTGGAAATTGGATACTTTCGCGCATCCTAAGATGACGGTTTGCATTAGATTAACACAGGGGGGTTAACACAGGGGCTTATGGGAGAATCCTAAGATGCTTGTGCCAGTCCCCCCATTTATACCCTACTTACCTAAAATGAGCGAAGTGCATCTAGGAATATATGCAGATGACACAAGTATCGCAGTATCGGGCTCGAGCCCGGATGAAATTCAAGTGAAACTCCAACTATACTTGGACGAACTTGAGGGACACGTGGAGAATTAAAATAAATCCAGAGAAAACAACAGCAATCTACTTCTCAAAAAAGAAAAACATTAGAGAACCAGTAGTTAAATTCGGAGATGTAAACGTGACATGGGCACCAACAGGAACGTATTTGGGAATGACGCTGGACAGAAAATTAACGTGGGCACAACACATAACTAAAGCTGTAAATAAGGGCAAGGCCGCACAAAGCTCAACTGATGCCTCTTTTGGGACACAGCTCAAAACTGAATTTAGACAACAAAGCTCTTCTGTATAAAGCAATAATAAGGCCGGCAATGCTGTATGGCTGCGAAGTCTGGGGTGGAGCAGCGAAGACTCACCTCAAAAAACTCCAAGTTCTTCAAAACAAAATTTTAAGAAATATCACCAAAGCGCCATGGTTCATCAGGAATAAGCAGATCCAAGAGGACTTATATATATACATCAGAGAAAAGGCACTGAAACTCTACGAAAGGGCAGAAGCAGCAGAAAACCCAGAAATAAAAAACTTGGGAAGCTACGACGCAAATTTGATACTGACATGTCCTAAAGTCATCGTCACAGACAGATAACTACATGCAAATGTGGGACTACTAGTTTGTCCTAAATACCCTTAAAACCATCATGTTAATGTAAAGATGATTTAGTAGAGAAAAAACTGTATCAGTTGAGACCTACAAAAACCTCAGATTGGATTGGATTGGAGGTATGAAATTTTTTGTATTTTTTTAGGAAACATTTTGAAATTGTGAATTAAGCGGGCAAAAGATTCAAAAAAAAATAAAGGGTCCGACAATGGTCGCACTTGACTTTCTCGCAATTTTTACGCCAGAGGTATCGAAAATTTTGATTTTTTTTTACGTAATTTATTTTTTTTGGACCAAAATTTTAACTTTTTCTAAAAAAAATTTTGCCATACACTGGACAATAATTTTAGGCACCTACTCACCGGATTTCAAACATATCCGTCAAATGGTGAAGCGTCGTTTGACGCGCAAAGTACGTGTTTTCTATTTTCCATGTCACGGCCTTAATTTTGAAGTAATTGAAAATCTATTGAAAATGACCTTGAAGCATCTATCTGAGACCATTTTCACCAATTTTCAAGGAAATCTGTCGATTAGGGTTGTTGCAAATCCGTCTGAACCAATCAATTTCCATTTTTGGAAAATTTTCCTACGATAATGCCAATATTGGCCATAATTATTATGTTGGATAAATTTCGTTCGGTAAAACATCAAACTAGGTTAAAATACACCTCCTTACCAATTTTTACTGAAATCGATCGAATAGTGCTACCGGAGAGATGACCAACGCGTTTGGGGCCAAAACTGGGCCAAGTTATTGGCCCACCTCCAAATTATTGTAAATGACCTTAAAGCATCTATTCAAAAACACTTTCGCAAATTTTCAAGGTTCCAACTTGATATACGTAGCTTCCAGCCCTTCTTAACTGTCAAAAAACACGATTTTTTGCCTTTTTTTGACCATAGCAGGCGCAATTTTTGAGTTATCAAAATTTATCAAAAAACGGGTCCAGATATTTACATTAGGTACCTACATACCGAATTTGAGCAAAATCGGACAAACGGTGTGACGTCCAGTTGCGCGACAGAGTGACGTACGTACGTACGTCGGACGGACATTTTTTAAAAACCACTTTTTTGGACTTGGGGGACCTCTAGGATCATGGGAAACCCAAAATCTCAAAATCGAAATTTTGCACGAAGACATAACTTTCTCAGCCCATGTATTTCATACGGGCGAGAGAGTAAAAAAAATAATAAAAATAACAAAGATGGCTGCGCAGATAACCCCATTTATTAATTTTTATTTTATTAGGATTAGAAGACGGATATTTAACATTGCAAGGGCGTGTGCGCATAACAACATCACTAGCTGCCTATCATTCTATCTTCAGTCCCGTCTCATAGCACAGGCACGTGATAAGTTTGTTCGATCATGAAGCTAAAAGAAATAGGTACCTACATTTTATTTATTTATTGTTATTTTATATTATAAGACATCCTATATTGGCAGCAGTAAAAAAAATCTATTAAGTAGGTACCTACCTACAGCAGATTGAAATACTCTGACACTCCCAAGAAAGAAAAACTATTAAGCTTAGGAATTACAATAAAACGAAGCAAACAAATTCAACACAGTCAATATTTTGACAAAAAAGATGGAGACAGACAAAAATTAAATAGCTGAAAAGCTGGGCCTAATAGGATTGAGTGAAGGAGTTAGATAGACATTTAAGGGTGCGTCCCACCATACTTGGTTAAAGTTAATATCTAGTTAAATTCAAATCATTGCACGGTAAAAACTGACTTTAACTGGAGTTTAACTGTTAATCGAGTATGGTGGGACGCACCCTAAATAATTTAAAACGGAGGTCAGTGCTTCAGTTTCCGTTACGCCGCGATTCAAACCTGAACCTCTCAGGACACAAAGCGGACCCCTTAACCGCTCGGCCACGGAGAACGTGCCTCTCAGTGCCTCTCAGTGCCTCTCAGTGGCCGAGCGGTCCGCTGTGTGTCCTGAGAGGTCCGGGTTCAATTCCCGGCGTAACGGAAAAATTTTCCGCTTCCGACATGGATGTTTTGGCTTCGGCCAAAAAATCTAACAACCATCTCATCGGCGCATAATACGTTCTCTGAACGTCGCGCGTTTAAAAAATATAAACTATAGAAGAAGATATTAACAAAACGTTTTTGAATTTTTCCTATGCGATCCACCAGATATGACTGAGAAGGGAACCAGACAACAATAACGAAATTTGTACCTAAAGAGAAAATACTTGCAGAAAAAGAACAGCCGAATACATACAAGTACGGAGTATAGCCGTGTACATACCGGTAGAAGCAGGTCTTCTTCCATTATGGAAAAAAAAATGCCTGACATGGAGCAACCTCAACAAGCATATTCTATAAATAATCATTGGTGACAGCCCGCTCCAATGCCCCAACAAATGGAAACTATAAAATGTTAAGTAATAGATAATCAGGTAATCACTTATTCATAATATAAAGGAACAGGTTCATTTTGTTTAGAAACTTGACTTCAACGACAATTAAAAAAAAAAAAAAAAAAAAAAAAAAAACAACCTCCCCATTTAATTAACACCACATGCATTAGAGAAAAATCCACCTACAGTACCGACACACCTATAAATTGGGAAAACAGCGAGCTAAGAGGCGAAGCTACATCTGCGCAGGGGAATTATCAAGTGACGTCTGTATGTGATATTTTTTTCACACCGAGCGCAAAAAAATTGGTTCTCACAAGTACCATGTACTCGAATATGCCTTTTAAGATTGCATGACTCAGTAAATCTCTTCTCACAGTGGGGGCAGGAGAAGGGCTTCTCACCCGTGTGAACTCGGACATGATTCTTAAGGCTTTGTGCCAGTCTAAATCTCTTCTCACAATGGGGGCAGGGGAAGGGCTTCTCACCGGTGTGAACTCGGACATGATTCTTAAGGTTATCTGGCCATGGAAAGCTCTTCTCACAATGGGGGCAGGAGAAGGGCTTCTCCCCGGTATGAACACGGATATGCTTGTTAAGGAATCTAGTCTGTGTGAATCTCTTCTCACAATTGGGGCAGGAGAAGGGCCTCTCCCCGGTGTGAACTCGGATATGCTTCGTAAGGTGGCCTGCCTGTGTGAATCTCTTCTCACAGTGGGGGCAGGAGAAGGGCTTTTCACCAGTGTGAACTCGAATATGCTGCTTAAGGTTACCTGCCTGTGTAAATCCCTTCTCACAATGGGGGCAGGAGAAGAGATCACCGGTATGCATTCGCATATGCACCCTAAGGCTGTCTTTCTGTGTAAATTCCTTCTCACAGTTGGCGCATGGGAAGCGCAGCCTGGTGGTGTGACGGCTGCGTGGCCGGGGTGTCGGTGTGTTTGCAGGGAGGGGAGGTGTGGGAGAAGTCCCACCGTCATATTCGCTGCTGTGTGACGTCACCAGCGGTTTCTCTTCCAGTTCTTCTTTTACACATTCCAAATCTGCAACAGATCATTCCACACAGGGCTATGTAGCTACAGATTAGGCGTGGAATACAATTTGGTAGAACGTCAGGCATTTTTCTTTAACGTGTGTACTGATACTTTTTTCTTAAAATTTTTCCTTGACGTATCCTTATCAACGTGGGAGGGGGGGGGGGTTGAAATATCAAAACAATTCAATTAAAAGACATTTTTCTAGCCAAGTGTAAAAATATGTACGATGAGACAAGGGCTGTGATGCCTGAATTCCCTCAAAACATATAGCAACTGACTTAACACAGGTGTTTACCGAGCTCATATTTCTCAATGGGGAAGTAGTAGCTGCTGCTGCTGGCGCTAGTCTCCCCGCCATGGTCGCGACTATTCGACGTCACCTGCGGTTTATCTTCGAACTCCTCCACTATTCTCTCCGAATCTGTAAGAGATGATCACAATATAAAAAAATTGCCAGGCAAGAGGAAGCGTCCACTGCACTGCAAATAGTTTTCCCTTGACGAGCCCTTATAAAGGTGGGTGGGGGGTGGAGATATCAATACAGTTCAATTAAAAGATATTTTTTCTAGTCAAGCGTCAAAATATGAATAATGAGACAAGGACTGATGCCTGAATTCCCCCTAAACATGCAGCAGCTGACTCAACACAGGTGTTTACCGTGCTCATATTTCTCAATGGGAAAGAGGTAGCTGCTGCTGCTGCTGGCGCAGGTCTCCCCGTCATGGTCACGACTGTGTGACGTCAAAAGCGGTTTTTCCTCCAACTCCTCCTCTGCACTCTCCGAATCTGTAACAGATCATCGCAATATTAAAAAAAGTTCAGAATATGACCAACCTATGCTCCAGTGGTGAGAACTGACGGCGCTCTTTGATTAGGAACAATCAGTGATAAGCACTACACCTGTGCGGTGGGAGTTCATTGCTTTTCCTTGCTGGAAACATCTTGATCCAGCTAGACAGTATCAGCACCCCACCAGTGGGAACCCTCACACGCGAGATGAGTCATTCTCTACTGCTGTTGCCTACCCTGCCCCAAAACAATAAATAACTGACTCATGCATTGGCTCTGACCTGGCTCTTCTTTCTTAATAGGCAAGAGGAAGCGTCCACTGCTGCTGGCCTTTATTCTATCATGCTCATCCGCCGCATCTGTAAAAAAGAAACGGTAATAATGTGGTGTCTGGTGTCTTCGCACAACTCAATAAATTTGGTGGCACAACCGGCACTAGGGGAGGCGTAGGTACAGAAACTGTCATTAAAAAAATTCGTCACCTTCATCTTCCAAAAGCTCTTGCTTGACTTCTGCCTGTCCTTCCATTCTTTTTATCTATTCTGAGTTATTTTACGAAGAGCAGTAACCGAGGAAAATGACAAAATCAATGAAGTTATAAGGTTCAAAGCATAGAGGAACAGAAAAAAGCCACCGCTGCCCCTATTTTTTATTTTGAATCAATATACTGCCATTTTCTTTTTAGGGCCCTTCGATATAAACATGCAAGGGACTGAAAATTGGTTTGGCGCCTTTTTCTGGTTCATAGCTTTCAAACTTTCTCAGTCGTGATATTGGCAATTTTTTGGATTTTATAAATTTTGAAAGTAGAAGTATGAATTAAAAATTTGGATTAGGGTACGAATAATAACACCTAGGCTGGTTTTCGACACTGAACTATCCATAATAGTGTATACTACTTATTATGGACCATAATAATCTTTGCCACGTGAAGAAGGTCGCCACCGTTTACCCACGGAAGAATCCTGGAAACATCGTAGCATGGGAGGAGTTGGCGGAGCAACTTATTATGAGTAAGACTGAAGTTCTGTTCTGTGTGGCCTGGAGTTATGTCATTTAATTTGGTTGGAGCCGGTACGGGCGTAGAACTAAATCAGTTATGAGGTCCCTCCTAACGAAACGTGAGAAACCATCCGCTCAGGGGAAATATCTACAATATAAAATACATCGATCCGTCTTCTCCTGGATTTTAATCATTGTTTCTTTTCTTCGATAGTAATTGAATACTGATCAAGGGTTTCACGGACAGTTTCCAAAGAAGAGGTAGGTAGGTAAGTAGATACATAATTTCACAGGACGGTGACATCTATACATTTTGTTGTCAATTACCTAACTATTATGCGTATTTCTTTTCAGGTATTCCCGAAAGCGAGCCATGTTTACATGTCACTATGCGGCAGTATGAAGCGGAGGATACATAAAACCCCGAGGAGCTGCTCAAACACTCTTCAGTGTCAAACCTACTGGAAGTGATACCAGTGTTGGAGGATGAGATCTTCGAAATGTCGTGAAATAGTACACATATTTATCAAGCTTTTATACTAAATGTGACAACAAAATCTACATGTTTTAGTCAGAAACGTTACAAAAAAATATTCCGCGTGCGGTAGTGTTGTGTTTTCGCGACCTGTCAAAAAGCATGTGGACTGGTAGTTGACTGTTTAAAACCGCTCCTGTGAGCTTATAACTCCATTACATGCAAAAATACAACACTACCTCACGACAAAGAGTCTCAGGTTTACATCCCCCTTATTATGAGTAAGACTGAAGTTCTGTTCTGTGTGGCCTGGAGTTATGTCATTTAATTTGGTTGGAGCCGGTACGGGCGTAGAACTAAATCAGTTATGAGGTCCCTCCTAACGAAACGTGAGAAACCATCCGCTCAGGGGAAATATCTACAATATAAAATACATCGATCCGTCTTCTCCTGGATTTTAATCATTGTTTCTTTTCTTCGATAGTAATTGAATACTGATCAAGGGTTTCACGGACAGTTTCCAAAGAAGAGGTAGGTAGGTAGGTAGATACATAAGTGCACAGGACGGTGACATCTATATATTTTGTTGTCAATTACCTAACTATTATGCGTATTTCTTTTCAGGTATTCCCGAAAGCGAGGCATGTTTACATGTCACTATGCGGCAAGATGAAGCGGAGGATACTTAAAACCCCGAGGAGCTGCTCAAACACTCTTCAGTGTCAAACCTACTGGAAGTGATATCAGTGTTGGAGGATGAGATCTTTGAAATGTCGTGAAATAGTACAAATATTTATCAAGCTGTTACACTAAATGTGACGACAAAAACGACATGTTTTAGTCCGAAACGTTACAAAAAATATTCCGCGTGAGGTAGTGTTGTGTTTTCGCGATCTGTCAAAAAACATGTGGACTGGTAGTTGACTGTTTAAAACCGCTCCTGTGGGCTTATAACTCCATTACATGCAAAAATACAACACTACCTCACGACAAAGAGTCTCAGGTTTACATCCCCCTATAAACACCTTCCACTCGCCCTGTAACTTTGGGGTAGGGTTTCAAGTACGTAGCATTGCGAACCAAGTACGTGTAGTCGACCTTAAGCTTAAAGGAATTACAATAAAACGAAGCAAGCAAATTCATCACAGTCAATATTTGGAGAAAAAAGATGGAGACGGACAAAAATTAAATAGCTGAAAAAAGCTGGGCCTAATAGGATTGAGTTAAGGAGTTAGATAGACATTTAAGGGTGCGTCCCACCATACTTGGTTAAAGTTAATCTCTAGTTAAATTCAAATTATTGCAGGTAAAAACTGACTAACTGGAGTTTAACCGTTAACCGAGTATGGTGGGACGCACCCTAAATAATTTAAAACGGAGGTCTGTGTTTCAGTTTCCGTTACGCCGCGATTCAAACCGGAACCTCTCAGGACACAAAGCGGACCCCTTAACCGCTCGGCCACGGAGAACGTGCCTCTCAGTGGCCGAGCGGTCCGCTTTGTGTCCTGAGAGGTCCGGGTTCAATTCCCGGCGTAACGGAAAATTTTTCCGCTTCCGACATGGATGTTTTGGTTTCGGCCAAAAAATCTAACAACCATCTCATCGGCGCATAATATGTTCTCTGAACGTCGCGCGTTTAAAAAAAATATAAACTATAGAAGAAGATAAACTCATTAGTGCTCAGAATTATTTCAGACTTCTCCTTAAAGTATGTTATTGCTAATTTTTTTCTAAGAAAAAAGTTTCAAATAAGTTTTTTGATAGGATGCACGGTTCTCGAGATAATGGGGTGGTCCTGTAGGAACAGCTGAGCACAAGTCCTAGTACATAGGCACTGCCAACCATTAGTGCTTTTTTTTATTTCTATGGGCTTAATTATGTATACCTATATACATTTAGGACCTACATATGTTTTTACACATAAACATATGTACATATACATAATATACACAATGTACCTACATCCATTATCATTTTGATAGTTACAGCTATAGGTATAGTCGGTGCCGGAAAGCTGGAAATAGGCCTTCCAAGTTAGCGTAAGGTGAAGGTGGCAGGAAGGGTGAGTATAGGTCGTTGTCACGGCAGACTTCTTAGCGTGGGAGCTCAGACTTTAGCGCAGCCTTAGAAAAACTATGGCTTGCCGTGATGAACTTGCGTCACACAGCAGCTTCTTATAGAATAACGTCGTCCACCGCCCTTTTCTGAACGCAACTTTACCAATTTTGAAACTGCATGTGAAGAAATGAAGAAGCAGTCCAGGTGCAGGTGACATACCTAGGATGTCCGTTTCTTAACCTGCCCGTCCATTGGGCAGAGGTGCACCAAGGCGCCGAAAAGCGCCGAAACGGCGCGGCGTACGACGGAGGGGCCCAATGGGATATCTTACGTTTCTTCGCCTCGTTGCGCTTCGGCCGCTTCACTGCGCGTTGGCAAGCCTCTGCCCAATGGACGATCAGCTTTACACTGTCAACACGTGGCTTTGATTTTCCGGGAGCAGCCCACAAGGTTGCAGTGGGTGTTGACGGTATGGGACCTGATATTTTGGGAGGTTGTCTGTAGTTCAGGAGTAAATGCATTGCGGGGGCACTTCGCAATTCCATCAGAGATATCATTTCGGGGAAGTTTGACTCAGCTTTCGTCCAAGTAACCAACACTGAACGACTCATGTCATCCTTGACTCTTTGTAGTCTTCATCGTGTGGTATTTGGTATCTCTGATGTGACTTGGGATGGAGCAGCCATAAGACGATGAGGCAGATGGGCAGGATCGCCTTCATCTTTTAGGTCAGATTTTTCTGAAACCACGTCCACTTCGGCGTTTTCATGTTCACTAGGAAGCCCAGCAAGACACTCTGACGTAATCTCGGGAATCATCCAGCAGATCTAACTTCGTCCCAGATGTCGTTTAAGTCAGCATTTTTCGAGAATCAGACAATAAGCAATTGTAGGAACATAAAAATATAATAAGAAAGTATAATAACGCCTGTACAATCAAATTTAACATGAAGTTCAATGAGTAATTATGTCTGTCTCGGTATCAGGACTTGTGCTCAATTGTCCCTGCAGGGACAGTCCAACTTTTCACTCACATAACTCAGGCTCTAATGCTTGTAAACTTATTCTGTAAAGCAAGTCTACTAGCTACATCCTTCTTAAATGCTGAAAAAAATACATAATACTCTAGGTAAACCAATAAAAAATGTACATACATTTCTTTGAAGCAATGTTTGACCATTTTCGAAAAAAACCGAACATCGAATGACTGAACGCAGAATAAAACTGCTGAAAACAACAGGGCATGCATTTTTGGAATGCAGCGATAGAGTCAAAACATGACACTTGCCTACAGCTCTTGAATCAGTGACGTAGCTGCAATACGTCCCGAGATATCTCTCGGCAAAGTCAGCTGTCCCTGTAGGGACAGCTGAGCACTAATGAGTTAACAAAACGTTGATGAATTTTTCCTATGCGATCCACCAGATATGACTGAGAAGGGAACCAGACAACAATAACGAAATTTGTACCTAAAGAGAAAATACTTGCAGAAAAAGAAGAGCCGAATACATACAAGTACGGAGTATAGCCGTGTACATACCGGTAGAAGCAGGTCTTCTTCCATTATGGAAAAAAAAAACTGCCTGACAGGGGAGCAACCTCAACAAGCATATTCTATAAATACTCATTGGTGACAGCCCGCTCCAATGCCCCCAACAAATGGAAACTATAAAATGTTAAGTAATAGATAATCACGTAGGTAATCACTTATTCATAATACAGGATGTTTCCGGATGACGGGGCAAAAAAAATATGGCGGGTAGGTACACCCCCATAGACCATTTTTGGCTAATACATGTGGGGTCGCAGGTCCTTCCTAACTGAGATACAGGGCCGGAACCAGTCAATTTGACAAATGGATTTTTGCCCTTTTCTCGCTAACGACTTATAATAGCGAAAAAATAAGTGCAGTTTGGGTACCATTTTTAAGGATGCCGCATCATATGGTGGTATCAGTTTTTCAAAATTCAGTTTGAAAATGGCAGATTCAAGATGGCGGCTATCATTTTTATCTCCGATCTCAATGAAAATTGGTGTATAGGGGGTTTTCAGGCATGCTGAAAATGAATCTGAAAAAAGTTTTTGAAAATTCGAAAACTTTTGTTTTTCTGCCGCTCCTATAATTTCATGAAACTCATTCGATTTGCATGAAATTTACAGTGTAGTAGGTAACTGATAGACCTACTTATTGAAAATCTGTAAAATGTTTTGAAAAAATCGTACGCGTTTCAAAATGGCGGCGTTACTCTTAAGGTGAAGTAGACCTTGTCCGATTTTCGCAAAATTTGATAATTTAATGTATGTAGGAATTACAAACAATAACCTGAAATAATTATGTAAAAATTCACGGAAATAAAGTTAGGGTAGGCAATTAGGTGGGTAACCTCGTACATGGGTACCTGGATAACGTGAAATAATCAAATTAATCAGAAAGTTAGGTCCGTTACAAAATGTTGTGTGAGAATGTCCAGAAATGTGTTTAATCATGAAATGATAAGAATTTAATAACAATACTCGTCAAATTTTATGCAAATCTGATAAGTCTATGACAACGTTAGGGAAATTTTAGGACGCCGCCATTTTGAAACGAGAGCGACTTTTTGAAAACTTTTTACGGATTTTAAATAAGTAAGTCTACGAATTACTGTGCTATAAATTTCATGCTGATCGGAACCATGAAACGGACTATCACGACACCGCCATTTTGAAACGCGTGCGATTTTTCAAAAACTTTTTACAGATTTTCAATAAGTAGGTCTATCAGTTACTACACTGTAAATTTCATGCAAATCGAATGAGTTTCATGAAATTATAAGCGTGGCAAAAAAACAAAAGTTTTCGAATTTTCAAAAACTTTTTTCAGATTCATTTTCAGCATGCCTGAAAACCCCTAACCACTAATTTTCATTGAGATCTGAGAAAAAAAATGATTGCCGCCATCTTCAATCTGCCATTTTCAAACTGAATTTTGAAAAACTGATACCTACCACCATTCGATGCGGCATCCTTAAAAATGGTATCCAAACTGCACTTATTTTTTCGCTATTATAAGTCGTTAGCGAGAAGAGGGCAAAAAACCATTTGTCAAATTGACTGGTTCCGGCCCTGTATCTCAGTTAGGAAGGACCTGCGACCCCACATGTATTAGCCAAAAATGGTCTATGGGGGTGTACCTACCCGCCATATTTTTTTTGCCCCGCCATCCGGAAACACCCTGTATAAAGGAACAGGTTCATTTTGTTTAGAAACTTGACTTCAACGACAATTTGAAAAAAAAAAAAAAAACCTCCCCCATTTAATTAACACCACATGCATTAGAGAAAAATCCACCTACAATACCGACACGCCTATAAATCGGGAAAACAGCGAGCTAAGAGGCGAAGCTACATCTGCGCAGGGGAATTATCAAGTGACGTCTGAATGTGACATTTTTTTCACATCGAGCGCAAAAAAATAGGTTCTCACAAGTACCATGTACTCGAATGTGCCTTTTAAGCTTGCTTGACTCTATAAATCTCTTCTCACAGTGGGGGCAGGGGAAGGGCTTCACACCCGTGTGAACTCGGACATGACTCTTAAGGCTGTGCGCAAGTCTAAATCTCTTCTCACAGTGGGGGCAGGGGAAGGGCTTCTCACCCGTGTGAACTCGGACATGACCCTTAAGGCTGTGCGCCAGTCTAAATCTCTTCTCACAGTCGGGGCAGGAGAAGGGTTTCTCACCGGTATGAACACGGATATGCCCTTTAAGGTGGTGAGCCTGTGTAAATCCCTTCTCACAATGGGGACAGGAGAAGAGATCACCGGTATGTATTCGCATATGCACCTTAAGGCTGCCTTTCCGTGTAAATCCCTTCTCACAATGGGGGCAGGAGAAGAGATCACCTGTATGCATTCGCATATGCACCCTGAGGTTCCATTTCTCTGTAAATTCCTTCTCACAGTGGGCGCATGGGAAGCGCAGCCTGGTGGTGTCACGGCTGCGTGGTCGGGGTGTCGGCTTGTTTGCAGGGAGGGGAGGTGTGGGAGAAGTCCCACCGGCATATTCGCTGCTGTGTGACGTCACCAGCGGTTTCTCGTCCAGTTCTTCCTTCACACAACCTAAATCTGCAACAGATCATTCCACAATGAGCTATGCAGCTACTGATAAGGAAAACCATTAGACAACTCACTTATTTGGTAGGACGTCAGGTCCGTACATTTTTCTTTGCGAGTGTAGTGATACTTTTGTCTTAAATAGTTTTCCTTTGACGTACCCTTATAAAGGTGGGTGGGGGGTTGAGATATCAATACAGTTCAATTAAAAGATATTTTTTCTAGTCAAGCGTGAAAATATGAATAATGAGACAAGGACTGATGCCTGAATTCCCCCTAAACATGCAGCAGCTGACTCAACACAGGTGTTTACCGAGCTCATATTTCTCAATGGGGAAGAGGTAGCTGCTGCTGCTGGCGCTAGTCTCCCCGTCATGGTCACGACTGTGTGACGTCACCTGCGGTTTCTCCTCAAACTCCTCCTCTGAACTCTCCGAATCTGTAAGAGATCATAGCAATATTAAATAAGTTCAGAATAATATGCTCAACCTATGCTCCAGTGGTGAGATGATTTTAGAGGGAACTCGTAACTTTGTGGTATTTTCTGCAATCCATGTTTAGTTAAACGTTAGTGGACCAAGCACCGCCTCAACCAGAGTTAGTATTAGGAACCACCACCGAGAAACTGTCAAAAATAACTTAGTCAAAATCCACGAAAAAGTAATAATAAATCCTAAGCGCTTTCGACCTACACGGTCATCATCAGAGGGGTACAAGAAGGGAAGAGACAGATAAACCTACTTGGGTGTTAGCCGGCCCGAAGTAAGTTGATCTGTGCTCGGTGGTGGTTCCTAATACTAACTCTGGTTGAGGCGGTGCTGGGTCCACTAACGTTTAACTAAACATGGATTCCAGTGGTGAGAACTGACAGCGGTCTTTGATTAGGAACAATCAGTGATAAGCACTACACCTGTGCGGTGGGAGTTCATTGCTTTTCCTTGCTGGAAACATCTTGATCCAGCTAGACAGTATCAGCACCCCACCAGTGGGAACCCTCACACGCGAGATGAGTCATTCTCTACTGCTGTTGCCTACCCTGCCCCAAAACAATAAATAACTGACTCATGCATTGGTTCTGACCTGGCTCTTCTTTCTTAATAGGCAAGAGGAAGCTTTCACTGCTGCTGGCCTTTATTCTATCATGATCATCCGCCGCATCTGTAAAAAAAAGAAACGTCAATAATGTGGTGTCTGGTCTCATCGCACAACTCAATAAATTTGGTGACACAACCGGCACTAGGTAGAGAAACGGTCATTAAAAAAATTCGTCACCTTCATCTTCAAAATGCTCTTGCTTGACTTCTGCCTGTCCTTCCATTCTTTTTATCTATTCTGAGTTATTTTACGAAGAGCAGTAACCGAGGAAAATGTCAAAATCAATGAAGTTATAAGGTTCAAAGCATAGAGGAATAGAAAAAAGCCACCGCTGCCCCTATTTTTTATTTTAAATCAATATACGGCCATTTTCTTTTTAGGGCCCTTCGATATAAACATGCAAGGGACTGAAAATTGGTTTGGCGCCTTTTTCTGGTTCATAGCTTTCAAACTTTATCAGCCGTGATATTAGCAATTTTTTGGATTTGATCTATCAGTTACTTACTACACTGTAAATTTCATGCAAATCGAATGAGTTTCATAAAATTATAGGAGCGGCAGAAAAACAAATGTTTTCGAATTTTCAAAAACTTTTCTCATATTCATTTTTAGCATGCCTGAAAACCCCTAACCACCAATTTTCATTGAGATCGGAGAAAAAATGATAGCCGCCATCTTGAATCTGCCATTTTGAAACTGAATTTTGAAAAACCGATGCCACCATTCGATGCGGCATCCTTAAAAGTGGTACCAATACTGCACTTATTTTTTCGCTATTATAAGTTGAAAAGGGCAAAAAACCGTTTGACAAGTTGACTGGTTCCGGCCCTGTATTACACATGTATTAGCCAAAAATGGTCTATGTGGGTGTACCTACCCGCCATATTCTTTTTGCCCCGTCATCTGGAAACACCCTGTATAGGTACATATATTTTTATGGGTGTGAGTGCTCTGATAGCCATAACACTACAGGAATTGGGCCGAAGCCATTACATGCATGGCGTAAGTGGAAAATATTGCTTACGCCAGGATTCGAACCCGGACCTCTCAGGACACAAGCCGGCCCCCTTGACTGCTCGGACGCTGAGAGGCGTGGTAATATATTTAATGCTTACCGCTGTCAGAGCTCGAGCTCGAACACGGATAATACGCGTCCTCATAATCCGAAGCTTTTTTTTTGGGAGTCACCTCGCCTGGATAGATGATCGGTGCAGTCAACACGTCATCGGAGGGGTTCGGTACCGCCACCTCGCCTGAAAAGCTGGTCGATGGAACCACGACCTCATCATCAGGGGTGTTAGATACCACCACCCCGCTAGCGGGTTCCGGAAAAGACGGAGATGGTAGTACTTCATCTTCATCACTTGAATCATCTTGATGTTGATCTAGAATAGCAGTTATCGAATTTGACAAGGAGGCACTGCTGTCAGGCAGTTACTATACTTACTAACCTTCACGACATCTTAGGTTCATATTCAGAAATATAGCGATTCGGCCATGGTCAAAGAGAAATTCCCCCCTGCGGCTGACTGTCAAATTTGTAGGAAACTGGACCACTCTTTCAGGACGTTAAAAAAAAATCAGCACATGCACATTTGTACACAGCTTCACATACCTTTTTTCTTCCTTATAATTTTTTGGACTCAGTGGACCTCAATTGTATATAATACTTCCTTTAGGTACTGAGTACCTGCGTACATACACAATAGGTATGTAGCTATGTGTGGGAGAGTAAAGATACCTAAACTTACTTCTGCCTGAAAAGCTATCAAGTAGCGGTTTGATTTTTAAAAACTCGTTCAGGTGGTCGCTCTGCCGATAATGGTTGAAGTGGATCGCAACATCGTGGCTCAGATGTTTTGCCAGCTGTTTTATTTCTTCGTCCTTCAGATCGAGGGTTGACGCGATCGTTGCAGCATGCTTCCGCCACGTCGTCCCGGTCACTTTGAACCCTGTCATAAATTTGTTACTGAAACAAAGCAAACAAAAATATTTAAGATGAGGTGAGATGGGTTACCCATACTTACATACATTTTAAACACAGTGATGTCTACAGATAACGTCACGAATTGTTCGATTCACCACGAATCATGTTTTTTTTTACAGCTAGAGGTAGGTGTAAGTACCTACCAAAATTCGTTGAGGACCTTGTGCCCCCTCATTGGGCCAGCCCCACCCGACCCATTTGCGAACAGGTACGGGTTATTAAGGTCTACGTCGGAGGGCCGCTCTTCGGCGACCCTGCGCATGGCCCTGACGGTTTCGTCATCTACTATTGTCAATGCTTTCTTGTTCGATTTTGCGATGACCTCGAATAGTTTGTAATTTTTTAGCGTCTCCATGTCTTCTCTCGTGAATTTTCTGAAAACTTCTTCATGGCCAGCCTCACAGATTTCCGCAGCGCCTTTTAATTCATTCAAGATGGACAGCTGAAAAAGAGATTGTCCAGTTAAAAGATTGATTTAGGGGAGGACGGGGGAGGGCTCATGAGATTCTCCTTCCGTCCCCTACCCTCCTACATGTTAGGTAGAGAGGTAGGTCGACTTAACGTGCAAAAATTTACATCTTCTTTATTTCTTTAGATGTAGAGCAGAAGAGCTGGGAAATCAATAAAATTATGCCAACAGGGTGAACAAGGCAAGACTTATAGAGGCAACATAGGAACGAATGTAAACCTATAAAATGAGCCGTGTTTAGGTTATAGGGGAGAACATTTTTTGCATGTGTTGTCCGAGGCATGGATGAATTTAACCAGCTAGAGGTTTAAAAACATAAGGTAAGTATGTTCTTTTTTTTTGTTACCTACTTATTATTATTTTATTTTGTTTTTCCTCCAATCCTGAAAGTTTTTTGCTGCATCAGGATTGGAGTAAGTAAGAAAAAATAGAATAAAGTAGGGACAGCAAGTATAGTAGCGTCATTTGGATCGCCCTTTTCGAACGCCAGTTCTTTAGGAGCACTCTTTTTTACTCCAATGCTCAGCTTCTGTTGCGAAGGAGCGTGCTCTCAAAGAACTAGGGTCCAAAAAGGGCGATACAAAAACTGCACAAAAATAGACCTTATATATTTTTCAAGGTTTAGATGCTTAATTATTCATCCATACCTCAGGCCTTATGCCTATTTTTCATTCAGTTATCCAGGAATAATCAAGCAGCGGATTCCTTTACCTTCAAATTGTGTACCTCTCCAACCCTCCTTCGGTTGTACACGATAAGTTTGACCATGAGCGCCTTGGCAGCGTTCACCCACTGTGGCCTGGACCATCGTCCAACGAACTATAAAAAGTAAAACATCTTAATTCAATACCTAATACTATACTGCTACCATGTGGTTGTGTAACCCAAGCCAGTTTTCATTTTTATTCTTCTTCAGGGTGTAGGGGATGAAGCGTAAGAAATTATACGCAAGAGAAAAAATGGATCTGACAGTACCTACAGGGCAAGCGGGAATCGAACCCACGATCCTGTCAGTTTCTATTATTTCTCTTGCACATATTACTTAGGTGCTTTAATTGACAAACCTAGTAGTAAAACGTATCTTACTAAGCTCCAGTCAACTCCTTAATTTGAGTTGATCTTATTTCCTACTTCAGATGAAGCGTGACAAGTGTCGCTATATATGTAGGTATATACGACCGCTGCTGTAGTGCTCGAGCCCTAGCCTAGACACAGACACTATGTTTGCCATGGCAGACAAACTTTCTGGCTACCATGGCCATAAGCCAGATGACTAGCCTAGTTTTGTAATTGAAATTATGGTTACCTTCATCTCCGTCTCCAGCTCACACCCAACGAAGTGGAGGAAGGCTGCCACTTGAGATGTCGGTGGCAGCTTGACACTCCTGTTGAGGGTGGAGACTTTCAGGCTGTGCTCAGCCACGTTCTTGATTTTGACTTTTAGTTCATAAGTGAATAGTTTTTTAAATAACTCCACTTTTTTCGCAGACTCCACATTTTCACACCTTAAAAGGACAATAGTAAGGAAATCGCAGAAGTCTTCGACCGCTCTTCCTTGTCTCGCGGCCCGAGACGGTACCAAGAAGGATGTCGTGCCGTATTGGTCTCCTTCTTGGTACCCCGCAGATTTTTTTACCACATCAATGAAAATATCTACATTTTGCGGGATCAGAAGTTCCCTCAGTTGACTTGTGCGGTGGGTGACCGCGCAAACTTTCTCCTGAAGGAACATAAGATCACGCAGTTTTGTACGGATGTCCTCTGGCTTTCCGCCAATTTTTCGATCATATACATCCCTTCCAAAATTTTTGAGGTCTTCTTCCTCACGAATTTTCTCTCCGGTTGCTCCTATTAGTGGCTCCAGTACTAACCTGAAAGAGATTAACATAGGTAGTGGATAGTATTAGTAGGTGCATGGGTTGCCTGACGGGCCACTTACCAATACCTAACTGTGTACCATACAAGATCTATACCAATACGTATCCGCTGCCAATTTTTACACTGATTCACGGCTTCAGTCCACTTATTGTCCTTGGCTTTAGCCAACTCAACATTCTCGATATCTCAGTTTGCCTGCTTCCGCCCCTGTAGCTCAGTTACGAGGGACCTGTGACGCGAAAAATGGTCCACGCGGGTGCACCTATACCCGCCACATTTTTTTGGTCCCGTTCTCCGGAAACACCTAGTATGGATATACAAAGCTATAAAAACTTGAACGGTCAGTGGACCCCCAAGTCCAGGAACCTGAAATCGAAACACTAACTGGTACCACTCCAGTAAGGTAGTAGGTATTTCTTCGAAATCTACCTAAAATTGAGAAGATAACTTACATGTGGTAAGGGTCCCCAACAGCTTTTTTGTGCCTCGGTGGCAGTGTGCCTTGACATTTCTTGAGATGAATTTTTAAGTTGGATTTTTGAAGATATCCGCAGCATATTGGGCAGTAAACATATTTCTTCTTTCTCTTCCCCTCCTTTAATTTCACGGGGGATCCCCTCTGTTTCATTATATAGTCGCCCTCTCTTACAATATGCCCTAACTTTTTCCTCTTCAGGGAGTGGGGAAGAGAAAGAAGAGATATAATTTCCCCTTCATTCGGGTGTTTGCTCTCGAAATGGCGTAGAGGCCGGTCGAATACTTGTCCACAAAATTTGCAAAAGTGTTTTTTTCTTTCGCCTAGAAATAAATGTTGACAAAAGTTAAACAATGGATATCACACCGAGAACCAGGATCATGGGAAACCCAAAATCTTAATTTCGAAATTTTGCACGAAAACAATACTTTCTCGCCATATATGGCTAGCGAGAAAGTAAAAATAAAGAGTCCGACAACAGTCGCACTTAACTTTCTCACCTCATGATTTTTTTTTTTTTTTTGAGATTTTTTTAAAATTTTTTTGCGGGCGTAATTTCTACTCAATCCAAAATCGGTTGAAAACAACCCACGAGCATCTATCTGAGATCACTCACACCGAATCTCATTACTGTCATTTTATTACTGTGCTCCCAAATGTGTTCCGACCATTCAAAAACATGGTTTCTCATTCTCGAATCATTTTCAACACTTTTTCGACAAAAACGGCCGTAATTTTGAAGATAACAAAATTCTGTTCGACAGATGTTTAAGTTATATGGTTCTACACAAATTTACCAAATTTCATGACAATCGGTCAATAAATGTGAATGGCGCCGAAACGATCGAACTTTGGTCCAGAACGGCCGTAATTTTCAACCAATTCAATTTTAGTTGAAAATGACCTCGAAGCATCTATTTGTCAACACACATACCAATTTTCAGTGTTATAGATTGAAAAGTGTACCGTCGGCGCTTGTCTAAGTAACCAAAAACACGATTTTTGAATTATTTTGGCGGTTTTTTGACAATAGCGGCCGCAATTTTTGACCAATAAAAAAATCCTTGAAAATGCCCCTCGGCAGTGATTTTAGACAGGTCCATACCAAATTTCATCAAAATCGGATGAACGGTATAGGCGCTAGAGCACTGCACGGACTGACGGACGGACAGACTTTTTCCAGAAACCACTTTTTTCGACTCAGGGGACCCCCAGGATCATGGGAAACCCAAAATCTCATTTTCGAAATTTTGCACGAAAACAATACTTTCTCCCCATATGGCTAGCGAGAAAGTAGAAATACGACAACTCGCTTGTTTGGTAGGACGTCAGGTTCGTACATTTTTGCTCGCAACTGTTTTGACGTTATTGACTAGTTTTGTCATAGGGAACTTTTCCACCGACGTACCGTTATCAAGATGGTTTCAATTATCATTACAATTCAATTTTTCTAGCGAAACATGAAAATATGTCAATTGAGTAGAACCACAGACAGACAAGGACTGTGATGCCGCAATTCTCCCAAAACATACAACAGGTATTACCGAGCTCTTTTTTCTCGATGGGGAAGAAGCAACTGCTGCTGCTGCTGGCGCCATGCTCACGAATGTGTGACGTCACCTGCGGTTTCTCTTCGAACTCCTCCACTACAACCTTTGAATCTGTAACAAATCATCGCAAACTGGAGTAAGTGCAGAATATGTGTAAGTGATGCCATTGTAACACCATTCACAACGCTTTTTGATAAGGAACAGTCGGTGCTGCACAGTACACCAGTGCGGTGGCAGTTCTTTACCATTCGACCATCTACATCAAGCTACACAACATTACTAACTACTACCCCACTAGCGGGAACCCTCACGCGAGATGAGTCATTCTCTGCAGCTGTTGCCCACCCTGCGCCAAAGCAATAAATAACTGACTCATCAATAGGTATTTACCCAGCTCTTCTTTCTTAATAGTCAAGAGGAAGCCTTCACTACTGCTGCATTGCTTTATTCTATCTTGATCATCCGCCGCGTCTCTAAAAACGAAACGTCAATAATTTGATGTCTGATGCTATGGTCTGGTGTCTTCGTACATCACTATAACTAAGCTCTCGTATAAATACAGAGCTTAACAATAACTACCTATGGTGACACAACCGGCACTAGGGGACGCGCACAGAAATAGTTAGGAAAATCCGTCACCTTGACCTTCCAAATGCTCTTGCTTGACTTCTGCCTGTCCTTCCATTAGTTTTCTATTTTGAGTTATTTTATAAAGAGCAGTAACCGAGGAAAATATCAAAAATCAATAAAATTATAAGGTTCAAAGCCAAAGCACCACTATTTTTTATTTGATCATTATTCGGCCATTATTTTTTTAGGGCCCTTCGTTATAAAAATATTTTAGTGACAAAAATGGTTTGGCGCCATTTGCAGACGCATAGGTTTCAAACTTTCTCAACTGTAATAGGTATATGAGATTTTTTGTATTTTTTCCATTTTGAAATAATTATGAATTAAGCGGACAAAAGGTTCAAAAAATAATAATAAAAATAACAAACATGGCTGCGCAGATAAAACCATTTGTTAATTTTTATTTTATTAGGATTAGAAGACGGATATTTAACATTGTTAGGGCGTGTGCGCATAACAACATCACTACCTAGCTGCCTATCATTCTATCTTCAGTCCCGTCTCATAGCACAGGCACGTGATAAGTTTATTCGATCATGAAGCTAAAAAGAAATAGGTACCTACATTTTATTTATTTATTGTTATTTTATATTTTAAGACATCCTATATTGGCAGCAGTAAAAAAAATCTATTAAGTAGGTACCTACCTATACAGCAGATTGAAATACTCTGACACTCCCAAGAAAGAAAAACTATAAAGCTTAGGAATTACAATAAAACGAAGCAAACAAATTCATCACAGTCAATATTTTGAGAAAAAAGATGGAGACAGACAAAAATTAAATAGCTGAAAGCTAAGCCTAATAGGATTGAGTGAAGGAGTTAGATAGACATTTAAGGCTGCGTCCCACCATACTTGGTTAAAGTTAATCTCTAGTTAAATTCAAATCATTGCACGGTAAAAACTGACTTTAACTGGAGTTTAACCGTTAATCGAGTATGGTGGGACGCACCCTAAATAATTTAAAACGGAGGTCAGTGTTTCAGTTTCCGTTACGCCGCGATTCAAACCTGAATCTCTCAGGACACAAAGCGGACCCCTTAACGGAGAACGTGCCTCTCAGTGCCTCTCAGTGGCCGAGCGGGCCGCTGTGTGTCCAGAGAGGACCGGGTTCAATTCCCGGCGTAACGGTAAAATTTTCCGCATGGATGTTTTGGCTTCGGCCAAAAAAATCTAACAACCATCTCATCGGCGCATAATATGTTCTCTGAACGCCGCGCGTTTAAAAAAAAAAAAATTAAACTAGGTATAGAAGAAGATATTAACAAAACGTTTTTGAATTTTTCCTATGCGATCCACCAGATATGACTGAGAAGGGAACCAGACAACAATAACGAAATTTGTACCTAAAGAGAAAATACTTGTAGAAAAAGAACAGTTGAATACATACAAGTATGGAGTATAGCCGTGTACATACCGGTAGAAGCGGGTCTTCTTATCTATTATGGAAAAATAAAGGGTTCGACAATGGTCGCACTTGATTTTCTCGCAATTTTTATCGAAAATTTGATTATTTTTTTTTACGTGAATCATTGTCAAAATTTTAACTTTTTCTAAAAAGTATTTTGCCTTACACTGGACGATACTTTTAGGCACCTGCATACCGAATTTCAAACATATCCGTCAAACAGTGAAGTGTCGTTCGACGCGCAAAGTGTATGTTTTCTATTTTGCATGTCACCGTCTTAATTTTTAAGTAAATGAAAATCTATTGAAAACGCCTTTGAAGCATCTATCTGAGACCACTTTCACCAATTTTGAAGGAAATCTGTCGATTAGGGTTGTTGCAAATCCGTCTTAACCAATCAAAAACGTGATTTCCATTTTTGGAAAATTTTTCCTGCGATAATGCCAATATTGGCCCAAATTTTTGGCCCATCTCAAAAAGAATAAAAGTGATCCTGTAGCATCTATTTGGGAACACTATTGAGAAATTACAAGGATCTAACTTAATAACTGTAGTGCCAAATCCGTCTTGACCAATCGAAAACGAGATTCTAGTTTTTTTTTTTTCTATTTTTGACTTTATTTGGCCGCAATTTTGAATTGATTGAATTTAACTTTTAAGTAATGTTATTAAGCACAAGTTTAAGGATTTTTATGAAATTCCGGCTAATACTGTTCATGGGGCCAAGATTTTCACGTATGGGCCAATGCGCAGGGGAATTATCAAGTGACGTCTGAATGTGACATTTTTTTCACACCGAGCACAAAAAAATTGGTTCTTACAAGTACCATGTACTCGAATGTGCCTTTTAAGATTGCTTGACTCTGTAAATCTCTTCTCACAGTGGGGGCAGGAGAAGGGCTTCTCCCCGGTATGAACACGGATATGCTTTTTAAGGCTGCCTGCCTGTGTAAATCTCTTCTCACAGTGGGGGCAAGAGAAGGGCGTCTCACCAGTGTGAACAAGGATATGCCTCTTAAGGCAGCCTGCCTGTGTAAATCTCTTCTCACAGTGGGGGCAAGAGAAGGGCTTCTCAACGGTGTGAACTCGGCTATGCAGCCTTAGGTTGTATGCCAGTGCAAATCTCCTCTCACAGTGCGGGCAAGAGAAGGGCGTGTCACCAGTGTGAACAAGGATATGCCTCTTAAGGCAGCCTGCCTGTGTAAATCTCCTCTCACAGTGGGGGCAGGAGTAGGGCTTCTCACCAGTGTGAATAAGGATATGCTTCTGAAGGCAGTGTGCCTGTGTAAATCTCTTCTCACAGTGGGGGCAGGAGAAGGGTTTCTCACCGGTATGAACACGGATATGCTCCTTAAGGTGTTCAGCCTGTGTAAATCCCTTCTCACAATGGGGGCAGGAGAAGAGATCACCGGTATGCATTCTCATATGCACCCTAAGGCTGCCTTTCTGTGTAAATTCCTTCTCACAGTGGGCGCATGGGAAGCGCAGCCTGGTGGTGTGACGGCTGCGTGGCCGGGGTGTCGGCTTGTTTGCAGGGAGGGGAGGTGTGGGAGAAGTCCCACCGTCATATTCGCTGCTGTGTGACGTCACCGGCGGTTTCTCTTCCAGCTCTTCCTTCACACATACCAAATCTGAAACGAATCATTCCACATTGAACTATGCGGCTTTTGATTAAGCAGGGAAAACATTACAACAACTCACTTATTTTTTGGTATATCGTCAGGCCCGTAAATTTTTCGTTGAGCGTGTACGGGTATTTTTTACTTTCTCGCCCGTATGTAATACAAGGGGTAAGAAAGTAACTTTGATTACTCAAAAGTTACACCCACTATTGTCAAAAAAAAAACAAAAAAAAAAAAAAAAAAATCAAAATTGTTTTAAGTTTCTCGGAACGCTCCTGACGGTACATTTATCAAGTTAGAACCTTAAAATTACACATTTATGTTTCCAGATAGATGTTCCAGCATCACTTTCATCGCTTATAAGATGGGCCGAAAATTTGGGTCAAGATTGGCCCATACGTGAAAACCATGAACAGTATTCCCTGGCATTTCTCCAAAGTTAACATTCTAGTGCTAAATAACACTACTTTTAATGTCGAAGGACTTTTCAATCGATTCAAAAAAATATCGGCCGATACCTATCCCACTATATTAAAATCCTCTCGGTGTCCCAAAATTGTGTTCTCCACTACAGAGATTCCGCATGTCAAGTTATAGTAAACGTAAAATCGCTGAGCCTTAAGAGGCCGTGCAAAAGTAACGAGTTGCGGAACTCTAAGAAAATGGGGTAGTGTAGGGTTTCGGGGTTTCTTTGTGGCTTTTTGCATCTTTCGAGCTACAGTTGATCTGAATAGCTCATTTTATTCCTCATGAAATGCACTACAAGATAAACACAAACTAAACCGTGCCAGCTAACGAGATAAACGACTTTTTGATTGAGGAAAATGATTCTCGGAATTTTTTTGGTTTGTAGCGCTGTTTAGTTTTACAATTTAAACACACGCCAAACCGATAACATTGTAGTTTTTTATACATTTCTTATTCGGAATGAATCAGGCTTTAAGACACAGCAAAGCTTACCCCAAACTTTGAAGAAATATTCATTTCTAAGCGCATCATTGACCATCATACGTTGAAAACCACTAAAAAAATTCTACAGAAACTAACATATCACACCGAATTCTAAAGATGAACGAAATAAAAAGGTATATTAATGGATGTCATTGTTTAAGCTTCAATTTGATATACAATACATGCAGAAAATGTTTTGAGAAAGTACAGAAAAAAAAATATTTAAAAAATAAAAAAATAAACGGATTTATTTTCGGATATTTGATTTCGCGCCATTTCTAGCAGACGCCAAAGGCGGTCAAAGGAAATGCCAAAGGAATTTGGAAAAACGTAGAATTATATTAAAATAAAAACTATTTAATTTTTTATATTATTTAATTAAATAAAGCTACTAAAGATGAAACTATTGAATTTTTGACAATTTAGAAATTAACCTTTCAAAATTCGTCATAGAAAAGTGAGTTTGTTACAGATGAGACAGAGACTATTGGTTATATGGGACTGTGGCTTCCAAACTCAGCTATGTGGTATTAGAGCAGTGGTTCCAACAGTAGCCTATCATGTGTGGGGGTCAGGGATCGAATACTGGCGGGATTTTTTTTTCTTTTCATTTTTTTCTTTTTCACCGATAAGTAGGTAAGTATATACGGTAAGGAAGTCCTGGCGATCACTCTCTCTATTACAAACACTCACTCCCTATAACGAACATTCCCTCTTTATAATCTACAACCTTCTCTTTATAACGATGTTCTAATTTATAAAGAACACTCCCACTTTATAATCTACAAAACTCTCTATAACGAGGTCCCTCTCTATAACGAACATTCCCACTTTATAATCTACAACTCTCTTTATAACGAGGTCCCTCTCTATAACGAACATTACCACTTTATAATCTACTACACTCTCTCTATAACGAGGTCCTAATCTATAACGAACACTCGCACTTTATAATCTACAACACTCTCTATAACGAGGTGTCTCTCTATAACGAACACCCCCATTTAATAATCTGCAACACTCTCTCTATAACGAGGCCCCTCTCTATAACGAACACCCCCACTTTATAATCTACAACTTTCTCTCTATAACGAGGTCCCTCTCTATAACGAACACCCCCACTTTATAATCTACAACACTTTCTCTATAACGAGGTGTCTCTCTATAACGAACACCCCCACTTTATAATCTACAACTCTCCCTCTATAACGAGGCCCCTCTCTATAACGAACATTACCACTTTATAATCTACAACACGCTCTCTATAACGAGGCCCCTCTCTATAACGAACATTACCACTTTATAATATACAACACTCTCTCTATAACGAGGCCCCTCTCTATAACGAACACTCCCACTTTATAATCTACTACTTTCTCTCTATAACGAGGTGTCTCTCTATAACGAACACCCCCACTTTATAATCTACAACACTCTCTATAACGAGGTGTCTCTCTATAACGAACACCCCCACTTTATAATCTACAACATTCTCTCTATTACGAGGTCCCTCTCTATAACGAACAATCTATAACGAACATTACCACTTTATAATCTACAACACTCTCTCAATAACGAGGTCCCTCTCTATAATGAACACTCCCACTTTATAATCTACAACACTCTCTATAACGTGGTCCTACTCTATAATGAACACTTCCACATTATAATCTACAACACTTTCTCTATAACGAGGTGTCTCTCTATAACGAACACCCCCACATTATAATCTACAACATTCTCTCTATAACGAGGTCCCTCTCTATGACGAACATTCACTTAAACATGTAACAAACTCTCTATAACGAATATTCTCTATAACAAACACACAGCCTCTATACTTATAAGTATTTTGATGTTCCATTTTTGATGAAATTTGATGTGCGCCTGTCTAAGATCATGGCCGAGGGATCCTTTTAAGTTTAATGTATTTTTCGATGGGTAGAAAATTAGGTACTTATGAATAATTCAAAATTCGTGCTTTTGATTAGTCGGGCAAGTGCCGAGATCTTAGTTCTATAACATAATAGGAATTGATAAGTATGTTGGCAAATAGATCTTTGAGGGTTCTTTGGAATGAAACTACAATTAGTAGAAAATTACAGCAGTCTTTGATTGAATTTCGATCGATTTGGCTCCAATCCCAGTTACTGACGGATTATTCTGAAATTTAGTTACTTTTGTTTAAAACAACGTTAGGTACCTACTTAAAAATTTGTAGAGTAGAATTTCGTAATTACCTAAGTATATGGCCGTTCTTTTTAAAAAATTGCTCTAAATGAGAAACCACGTTATTGAATGGTCGGAACGCATTTGGGACTACAGTAATAGAATGACAGCCATGAAAATTGGTAGGAGTGATCTCAGACAGATGCTCTTGGATCATTTTCAACCGATTTTGGATTGCTTAAAAAATTATGTCCGCAAAAAAATCTCAAAAAAATCCACCAAAAAAAATCATACGGGGTGAGAAAGTTAAGTGCGACTGTTGTCGGACCCTTTATTTTTTTTAATATGGATCTTTTCATACCTCCGACCTAATGCAAGTAGGTGCGAGATACAAGCCAGCGCAGCGCGTGCAATCAAACGGAAACCACGAGGCCCCAGTCCGACGGACCTAGCCCCACGCAGTGGCGAGGTGAAGAGCAGGCGGAGCCTGCGCTTTAGCTCGTAGGCTAAATAAAGACAAGACAGACAAGACACGTTTTTGATTGGTCGGGACGGATTTGACATAACACTTATGGAGCGATAATCTTGAAAATCGGTGAAGTTGATCTCTGATAGATGCTTCAGATTTATAGGTATTCAACAGAATTTCAAATTTTAAAAAATTACGGCCGTTATAAACAAAAGAACAGGCAAGTCGTTTGCGCACCTGCTGAAACTTCACCCTTATCTGAATATGCTTGAAATTCGGTACGGATATGACATAAATTAGTGACTAGGGATGAGAAAAATATCTTTGTGATCAAATAATAATTGTGGCCAATAACAATAAATTTAGGTACAAAAAAAAAAATCTGTTCTTCAGTGGCGCAAAAATTGTGAGAAAGTCAAGTGCGACCAATGTCGGACCCTTTTATTTCCTTAAGAGTTTTTCCTTCCTTGACATACCGTAGACAAGGTGGGAGGGGGGGAGAGGGGGGGTTGAGATATCAATACAATTCAATAATAAAGGGTCCGAGAACAGTTGCACTTAACTTTCTCGACCAGAATGATTTTTTTTTTTTGGGTTTTTTTGAGATTTTTTAGCGGGCGTAATTTTTAAGCAATCGAAAATCGGTTGAAAATGACCCACGAGCATCTATCTGAGATCACTCATACCAAATCTCAAGTCTGTCATTTTATTAGTGTAGTCCCAAATGCGTTCCGACCATTCAAAAACGTGGTTTCTCATTCTCAACTCATTTTCGACATTTTTTTGACTATAGCGGCCATAATTTTGAAGATAACATAATTCTGTTCAACAGATGTTTAAGTTACATGGTTCTACACAAATGTACCAAATTTCATGACAATCGGTCAATAAATGTGAATGGCGCCGAAACGATCGAACTTTGGTCCAGAACGGCCGTAATTTTCAACCAATTCAATTTTAGTTGCAAATGACCTCGAAGCATCTATTTGTCAACACACATACCAATTTTCAGTGTTATAGATTGAAAAGTGTACCGTCGGCGCTTGTCTAAGTAACCAAAAACACGATTTTTGAATTATTTTGGCGGTTTTTTGTCAATAATGGCCGCAATTTTTGACCAATCAAAAAATCCTTAAAAATGTGTCTCGGCAGTGATTTTGGACAGGTCCATACCAAATTTCACCAAAATCAGATGAACGGGATAGGCGCTAGAGCACTGCACGGACTGACGGACTGACGGACGTAGACTTTTTCCAGAAACCACTTTTTTGGACTCAGGGGACCCCCAGGATCATGGGGAAACTCAAAATCTCAATTTCGAAAATTTGCACGAAAACAATACTTTCTCGCCATATTAAGCGAGAAAGTAAAAAGATATTTTTCTAGCCAAGCGTCAAAATATGTACCTACAATCAGACAAGAGCTGTGATGCTTGAATTCCCCTTAAACATGTAGCAACTGACTCAACACAGGTATTTACCGAACTCACATTTCTCAATGGGGAAGAGGTAGCTGCTGCTGCTGCTGCTGCTGCTGCTGGCGCTGGTCGCCCCACCTTGGTTACGACTGTGTGTCACCTGCGGTTTCTCCTCGAACTCCTCCTCTGCACTCTCCGAATCTGTAACAGATCATAGCAATATTAAATAAGTTCAGAATAATATGATCAACCTAGCTATGCTCCAGTGGTGAGAACTGCCATAGCTCTTTGATTAGGAACAATCAGTGATAAGCACTACACCTGTGCGGTGGGAGTTCATTGCTTTTCCTTGCTGGAAACATCTTGATCCAGCTAGACAGTATCAGCACCCCACCAGTGGGAACCCTCACACGCGAGATGAGTCATTCTCTACTGCTGTTGCCTACCCTGCCCCAAAACAATAAATAACTGACTCATGCATTGGTTCTGACCTGGCTCTTCTTTCTTAATAGGCAAGAGGAAGCTTTCACTGCTGCTGGCCTTTATTCTATCATGATCATCCGCCGCATCTGTAAAAAAAAGAAACGTCAATAATGTGGTGTCTGCTCTCATCGCACAACTCAATAAATTTGGTGACACAACCGGCACTAGGTAGAGAAACGGTCATTAAAAAAATTCGTCACCTTCATCTTCAAAATGCTCTTGCTTGACTTCTGCCTGTCCTTCCATTCTTTTTATGTATTCTGAGTTATTTTACGAAGAGCAGTAACCGAGGAAAATGACAAAATCAATGAAGTTATAAGGTTCAAAGCATAGAGGAACAGAAAAAAGCCATCGCTGCCCCTATTTTTTATTTGGAATCAATATACTGCCATTTTCTATTTAGGGCCCTTCGATATAAACATGCAAGGGACTGAAAATTTGTTTGGCGCCTTTTTCTGGTTCATAGTTTTCAAACTTTCTCAGCCGTGATAATGGCAATTTTTTGGATTTAATAAATTTTGAAAGTAGAAGTCTGTGGTAGAAGTGTGAATTAAAAATTTGGATTAGGGTACGAATAATAACACCTAGGCTGGTTTTCGACACTGAACTATCCATAATAGTGTATACCTACTACTTATTATGGACTATAATAATCTTTGCCACGTGAAGAAGGTCGCCACCGTTTACCCACGGAAGAATCCTGGAAACAACGTAGCATGGGAGGAGTTGGCGGAGCAACTTATTATGAGTAAGACTGAAGTTCTGTTCTGTGGCCTGGAGTTATGTCACTTAATTTGGTTGGGGCCGGTACGGGCGTAGAACTAAATCGGTTCTGTTGTCCTCCTAACGAAACGTGAGAAACCAACCGCTCAGGGGAAATATCTACAATATAAAATACATCGATCCCTCTTCTCGCGGATTTTAATCATTGTTTCTTTTCTTCGATAGTATTGAATACTGATCAAGGGTTTCACGGACAGTTTCCAAAGAAGAGGTAGGTAGGTAGGTAGATACATAAGTGCACAGGACGGTGACATCTATATATTTTGTTGTCAATTACCTAACTATTATGCGTATTTCTTTTCAGGTATTCCCGAAAGCGAGGCATGTTTACATGTCACTATGCGGCAAGATGAAGCGGAGGATACTTAAAACCCCGAGGAGCTGCTCAAACACTCTTCAGTGTCAAACCTACTGGAAGTGATATCAGTGTTGGAGGATGAGATCTTTGAAATGTCGTGAAATAGTACAAATATTTATCAAGCTGTTACACTAAATGTGACGACAAAAACGACATGTTTTAGTCCGAAACGTTACAAAAAATATTCCGCGTGAGGTAGTGTTGTGTTTTCGCGATCTGTCAAAAAACATGTGGACTGGTAGTTGACTGTTTAAAACCGCTCCTGTGGGCTTATAACTCCATTACATGCAAAAATACAACACTACCTCACGACAAAGAGTCTCAGGTTTACATCCCCCTATAAACACCTTCCACTCGCCCTGTAACTTTGGGGTAGGGTTTCAAGTACGTAGCATTGCGAACCAAGTACGTGTAGTCGACCTTAAGCTTAAAGGAATTACAATAAAACGAAGCAAGCAAATTCATCACAGTCAATATTTGGAGAAAAAAGATGGAGACGGACAAAAATTAAATAGCTGAAAAAAGCTGGGCCTAATAGGATTGAGTTAAGGAGTTAGATAGACATTTAAGGGTGCGTCCCACCATACTTGGTTAAAGTTAATCTCTAGTTAAATTCAAATTATTGCAGGTAAAAACTGACTAACTGGAGTTTAACCGTTAACCGAGTATGGTGGGACGCACCCTAAATAATTTAAAACGGAGGTCTGTGTTTCAGTTTCCGTTACGCCGCGATTCAAACCGGAACCTCTCAGGACACAAAGCGGACCCCTTAACCGCTCGGCCACGGAGAACGTGCCTCTCAGTGGCCGAGCGGTCCGCTTTGTGTCCTGAGAGGTCCGGGTTCAATTCCCGGCGTAACGGAAAATTTTTCCGCTTCCGACATGGATGTTTTGGTTTCGGCCAAAAAATCTAACAACCATCTCATCGGCGCATAATATGTTCTCTGAACGTCGCGCGTTTAAAAAAAATATAAACTATAGAAGAAGATAAACTCATTAGTGCTCAGAATTATTTCAGACTTCTCCTTAAAGTATGTTATTGCTAATTTTTTTCTAAGAAAAAAGTTTCAAATAAGTTTTTTGATAGGATGCACGGTTCTCGAGATAATGGGGTGGTCCTGTAGGAACAGCTGAGCACAAGTCCTAGTACATAGGCACTGCCAACCATTAGTGCTTTTTTTTATTTCTATGGGCTTAATTATGTATACCTATATACATTTAGGACCTACATATGTTTTTACACATAAACATATGTACATATACATAATATACACAATGTACCTACATCCATTATCATTTTGATAGTTACAGCTATAGGTATAGTCGGTGCCGGAAAGCTGGAAATAGGCCTTCCAAGTTAGCGTAAGGTGAAGGTGGCAGGAAGGGTGAGTATAGGTCGTTGTCACGGCAGACTTCTTAGCGTGGGAGCTCAGACTTTAGCGCAGCCTTAGAAAAACTATGGCTTGCCGTGATGAACTTGCGTCACACAGCAGCTTCTTATAGAATAACGTCGTCCACCGCCCTTTTCTGAACGCAACTTTACCAATTTTGAAACTGCATGTGAAGAAATGAAGAAGCAGTCCAGGTGCAGGTGACATACCTAGGATGTCCGTTTCTTAACCTGCCCGTCCATTGGGCAGAGGTGCACCAAGGCGCCGAAAAGCGCCGAAACGGCGCGGCGTACGACGGAGGGGCCCAATGGGATATCTTACGTTTCTTCGCCTCGTTGCGCTTCGGCCGCTTCACTGCGCGTTGGCAAGCCTCTGCCCAATGGACGATCAGCTTTACACTGTCAACACGTGGCTTTGATTTTCCGGGAGCAGCCCACAAGGTTGCAGTGGGTGTTGACGGTATGGGACCTGATATTTTGGGAGGTTGTCTGTAGTTCAGGAGTAAATGCATTGCGGGGGCACTTCGCAATTCCATCAGAGATATCATTTCGGGGAAGTTTGACTCAGCTTTCGTCCAAGTAACCAACACTGAACGACTCATGTCATCCTTGACTCTTTGTAGTCTTCATCGTGTGGTATTTGGTATCTCTGATGTGACTTGGGATGGAGCAGCCATAAGACGATGAGGCAGATGGGCAGGATCGCCTTCATCTTTTAGGTCAGATTTTTCTGAAACCACGTCCACTTCGGCGTTTTCATGTTCACTAGGAAGCCCAGCAAGACACTCTGACGTAATCTCGGGAATCATCCAGCAGATCTAACTTCGTCCCAGATGTCGTTTAAGTCAGCATTTTTCGAGAATCAGACAATAAGCAATTGTAGGAACATAAAAATATAATAAGAAAGTATAATAACGCCTGTACAATCAAATTTAACATGAAGTTCAATGAGTAATTATGTCTGTCTCGGTATCAGGACTTGTGCTCAATTGTCCCTGCAGGGACAGTCCAACTTTTCACTCACATAACTCAGGCTCTAATGCTTGTAAACTTATTCTGTAAAGCAAGTCTACTAGCTACATCCTTCTTAAATGCTGAAAAAAATACATAATACTCTAGGTAAACAAATAAAAAATGTACATACATTTCTTTGAAGCAATGTTTGACCATTTTCGAAAAAAACCGAACATCGAATGACTGAACGCAGAATAAAACTGCTGAAAACAACAGGGCATGCATTTTTGGAATGCAGCGATAGAGTCAAAACATGACACTTGCCTACAGCTCTTGAATCAGTGACGTAGCTGCAATACGTCCCGAGATATCTCTCGGCAAAGTCAGCTGTCCCTGTAGGGACAGCTGAGCACTAATGAGTTAACAAAACGTTGATGAATTTTTCCTATGCGATCCACCAGATATGACTGAGAAGGGAACCAGACAACAATAACGAAATTTGTACCTAAAGAGAAAATACTTGCAGAAAAAGAACAGCCGAATACATACAAGTACGGAGTATAGCCGTGTACATACCGGTAGAAGCAGGTCTTCTTCCATTATGGAAAAAAAAAACTGCCTGACAGGGGAGCAACCTCAACAAGCATATTCTATAAATACTCATTGGTGACAGCCCGCTCCAATGCCCCCAACAAATGGAAACTATAAAATGTTAAGTAATAGATAATCACGTAGGTAATCACTTATTCATAATACAGGATGTTTCCGGATGACGGGGCAAAAAAAATATGGCGGGTAGGTACACCCTCATAGACCATTTTTGGCTAATACATGTGGGGTCGCAGGTCCTTCCTAACTGAGATACAGGGCCGGAACCAGTCAATTTGACAAATGGATTTTTGCCCTTTTCTCGCTAACGACTTATAATAGCGAAAAAATAAGTGCAGTTTGGGTACCATTTTTAAGGATGCCGCATCATATGGTGGTATCAGTTTTTCAAAATTCAGTTTGAAAATGGCAGATTCAAGATGGCGGCTATCATTTTTATCTCCGATCTCAATGAAAATTGGTGTATAGGGGGTTTTCAGGCATGCTGAAAATGAATCTGAAAAAAGTTTTTGAAAATTCGAAAACTTTTGTTTTTCTGCCGCTCCTATAATTTCATGAAACTCATTCGATTTGCATGAAATTTACAGTGTAGTAGGTAACTGATAGACCTACTTATTGAAAATCTGTAAAATGTTTTGAAAAAATCGTACGCGTTTCAAAATGGCGGCGTTACTCTTAAGGTGAAGTAGACCTTGTCCGATTTTCGCAAAATTTGATAATTTAATGTATGTAGGAATTACAAACAATAACCTGAAATAATTATGTAAAAATTCACGGAAATAAAGTTAGGGTAGGCAATTAGGTGGGTAACCTCGTACATGGGTACCTGGATAACGTGAAATAATCAAATTAATCAGAAAGTTAGGTCCGTTACAAAATGTTGTGTGAGAATGTCCAGAAATGTGTTTAATCATGAAATGATAAGAATTTAATAACAATACTCGTCAAATTTTATGCAAATCTGATAAGTCTATGACAACGTTAGGGAAATTTTAGGACGCCGCCATTTTGAAACGAGAGCGACTTTTTGAAAACTTTTTACGGATTTTAAATAAGTAAGTCTACGAATTACTGTGCTATAAATTTCATGCTGATCGGAACCATGAAACGGACTATCACGACACCGCCATTTTGAAACGCGTGCGATTTTTCAAAAACTTTTTACAGATTTTCAATAAGTAGGTCTATCAGTTACTACACTGTAAATTTCATGCAAATCGAATGAGTTTCATGAAATTATAAGCGTGGCAAAAAAACAAAAGTTTTCGAATTTTCAAAAACTTTTTTCAGATTCATTTTCAGCATGCCTGAAAACCCCTAACCACTAATTTTCATTGAGATCTGAGAAAAAAAATGATTGCCGCCATCTTCAATCTGCCATTTTCAAACTGAATTTTGAAAAACTGATACCACCATTCGATGCGGCATCCTTAAAAATGGTATCCAAACTGCACTTATTTTTTCGCTATTATAAGTCGTTAGCGAGAAGAGGGCAAAAAACCATTTGTCAAATTGACTGGTTCCGGCCCTGTATCTCAGTTAGGAAGGACCTGCGACCCCACATGTATTAGCCAAAAATGGTCTATGGGGGTGTACCTACCCGCCATATTTTTTTTGCCCCGCCATCCGGAAACACCCTGTATAAAGGAACAGGTTCATTTTGTTTAGAAACTTGACTTCAACGACAATTTGAAAAAAAAAAAAAAAACCTCCCCCATTTAATTAACACCACATGCATTAGAGAAAAATCCACCTACAATACCGACACGCCTATAAATCGGGAAAACAGCGAGCTAAGAGGCGAAGCTACATCTGCGCAGGGGAATTATCAAGTGACGTCTGAATGTGACATTTTTTTCACATCGAGCGCAAAAAAATAGGTTCTCACAAGTACCATGTACTCGAATGTGCCTTTTAAGCTTGCTTGACTCTATAAATCTCTTCTCACAGTGGGGGCAGGGGAAGGGCTTCACACCCGTGTGAACTCGGACATGACTCTTAAGGCTGTGCGCAAGTCTAAATCTCTTCTCACAGTGGGGGCAGGGGAAGGGCTTCTCACCCGTGTGAACTCGGACATGACCCTTAAGGCTGTGCGCCAGTCTAAATCTCTTCTCACAGTCGGGGCAGGAGAAGGGTTTCTCACCGGTATGAACACGGATATGCCCTTTAAGGTGGTGAGCCTGTGTAAATCCCTTCTCACAATGGGGACAGGAGAAGAGATCACCGGTATGTATTCGCATATGCACCTTAAGGCTGCCTTTCCGTGTAAATCCCTTCTCACAATGGGGGCAGGAGAAGAGATCACCTGTATGCATTCGCATATGCACCCTGAGGTTCCATTTCTCTGTAAATTCCTTCTCACAGTGGGCGCATGGGAAGCGCAGCCTGGTGGTGTCACGGCTGCGTGGTCGGGGTGTCGGCTTGTTTGCAGGGAGGGGAGGTGTGGGAGAAGTCCCACCGGCATATTCGCTGCTGTGTGACGTCACCAGCGGTTTCTCGTCCAGTTCTTCCTTCACACAACCTAAATCTGCAACAGATCATTCCACAATGAGCTATGCAGCTACTGATAAGGAAAACCATTAGACAACTCACTTATTTGGTAGGACGTCAGGTCCGTACATTTTTCTTTGCGAGTGTAGTGATACTTTTGTCTTAAATAGTTTTCCTTTGACGTACCCTTATAAAGGTGGGTGGGGGGTTGAGATATCAATACAGTTCAATTAAAAGATATTTTTTCTAGTCAAGCGTGAAAATATGAATAATGAGACAAGGACTGATGCCTGAATTCCCCCTAAACATGCAGCAGCTGACTCAACACAGGTGTTTACCGAGCTCATATTTCTCAATGGGGAAGAGGTAGCTGCTGCTGCTGGCGCTAGTCTCCCCGTCATGGTCACGACTGTGTGACGTCACCTGCGGTTTCTCCTCAAACTCCTCCTCTGAACTCTCCGAATCTGTAAGAGATCATAGCAATATTAAATAAGTTCAGAATAATATGCTCAACCTATGCTCCAGTGGTGAGATGATTTTAGAGGGAACTCGTAACTTTGTGGTATTTTCTGCAATCCATGTTTAGTTAAACGTTAGTGGACCAAGCACCGCCTCAACCAGAGTTAGTATTAGGAACCACCACCGAGAAACTGTCAAAAATAACTTAGTCAAAATCCACGAAAAAGTAATAATTAATCCTAAGCGCATTCGACCTACACGATCATCATCAGAGGGGTACAAGAAGGGAAGAGACAGATAAACCTACTTGGGTGTTAGCCGGCCCGAAGTAAGTTGATCTGTGCTCGTTGGTGGTTCCTAATACTAACTCTGGTTGAGGCGGTGCTGGGTCCACTAACGTTTAACTAAACATGGATTCCAGTGGTGAGAACTGACAGCGGTCATTGATTAGGAACAATCAGTGATAAGCACTACACCTGTGCGGTGGGAGTTCATTGCTTTTCCTTGCTGCAAACATCTTGATCCAGCTAGACAGTATCAGCACCCCACCAGTGGGAACCCTCACACGCGAGATGAGTCATTCTCTACTGCTGTTGCCTACCCTGCCCCGAAACAATAAATAACTGACTCATGCATTGGTTCTGACCTGGCTCTTCTTTCTTAATAGGCAAGAGGAAGCTTTCACTGCTGCTGGCCTTTATTCTATCATGATCATCCGCCGCATCTGTAAAAAAAAGAAACGTCAATAATGTGGTGTCTGCTCTCATCGCACAACTCAATAAATTTGGTGACACAACCGGCACTAGGTAGAGAAACGGTCATTAAAAAAATTTGTCACCTTCATCTTCCAAATGCTCTTGCTTGACTTCTACCTGTCCTTCCATTCTTTTTATCTATTCTGAGTTATTTTACGAAGAGCAGTAACCGAGGAAAATGTCAAAATCAATGAAGTTATAAGGTTCAAAGCATAGAGGAATAGAAAAAAGCCACCGCTGCCCCTATTTTTTATTTTAAATCAATATACGGCCATTTTCTTTTTAGGGCCCTTCGATATAAACATGCAAGGGACTGAAAATTGGTTTGGCGCCTTTTTCTGGTTCATAGCTTTCAAACTTTATCAGCCTTGATATTATTAATTTTTTGGATTTGATCTATCAGTTACTTAGGTACTACACTGTAAATTTCATGCAAATCGAATGAGTTTCATAAAATTATAAGAATGGCAGAAAAACAAAAGTTTTAGAATTTTCAAAAACTTTTGTCATCCCTATTCATTTTTAGCATGCCTGAAAACCCCTAACCACCAATTTTCATTGAGATCGGAGAAAAAAATGATAGCTGCCATCTTGAATCTGCCATTTTGAAACTGAATTTTGAAAAACCGATGCCACCATTCGATGCGGCATCCTTAAAAGTGGTACCAAAACAGCACTTATTTTTTCGCTATTATAAGTTGTTAGCGAGAAAAGGGCAAAAAACCGTTTGTCAAGTTGACTGGTTCCGGCCCTGTATTACACATGTATTAGCCAAAAATGGTCTATGTGGGTGTACCTACCCGCCATATTTTTTTTGCCCCGTCATCTGGAAACACCCTGTATAGGTACATATATTTTTATGGGTGTGAGTGCTCTGATAGCCATAACACTACAGGAATTGGGCCGAAGCGAAGCCATTACATCCATGCCGTAAGCGGAAAATATTGCTTACGCCAGGATTCGAACCCGGACCTCTCAGGACACAAGCCGGCCCCCTTGACTGCTCGGACGCTGAGAGGCGTGGTAATATATTTAATGCTTACCGCTGTCAGAGCTCGAGCTCGAACACGGATAATACGCGTCCTCATAATCCGAAGCTTTTTTTTGGGAGTCACCTCGCCTGGATAGATGATCGGTGCAGTCACCACGTCATCGGAGGGGTTCGGTATCGCCACCTCGCCTGAAAAGCTGGTCGATGGAACCACGACCTCATCATCAGGGGTGCTAGATACCACCACCCCGCTAGCGGGTTCCGGAAAAGAGGGAGATGGTAGTACTTCATCTTCATCACTTGAATCATCTTGATGTTGATCTAAAATAGCAGTTATTGAATTTGATAAGGAGGCACTGCTGTCAGGCAGTTACTATACCTACTTACTAACCTTCACGACATAGGTCCATATTCAGAAATATTGCGATTCGGCCATGGTCAAAGAGAAATTCCCCCCTGCGGCTGCCTATCAAATTTGTAGGAAACTGGACCACTCTTTCAGGACGTTAAAAAAAATTAGCACACATTTGTACACAGCTTCACATACCTTTTTTTCTTCCTTATAATTTTTTGGGCTCAATTTGGGCACCTCAATTGTATATAATACTTCCTTTAGGTACTGAGTACCTGCGTACATACACAATAGGTATGTAGCTATGTGTGGGAGAGTAAAGATACCTAAACTTACTTCTGCCTGAAAAGCTATCAAGTAGCGGTTTGATTTTTAAAAATTCGTTCAGGTGGTCGCTCTGCCGATAATGGTTGAAGTGGATCGCAACATCGTGGCTCAGATGTTTTGCCAGCTGTTTTATTTCTTCGTCCTTCAGATCGAGGGTTGACGCGATCGTTGCAGCATGCTTCCGCCACGTCGTCCCGGTCACTTTGAACCCTGTCATAAATTTGTTACTGAAACGAAGCAAACAAAAATATTTAAGATGAGGTGAAGTGGGTTACCCATACTTACATACATTTTAAAGACAGAGATGTCTACAGATAACGTCACGAATTGTTCGATTCACCACGAATCATGTTTTTTTTTACAGCTAGAGGTATGTGTAAGTACCTACCAAAATTCGTTGAGGACCTTGTGCCCCCTCATTGGGCCAGCCCCACCCGACCCATTTGCGAACAGGTACGGGTTATTAGGGTCTACGTCGGAGGGCCGCTCTTCGGCGACCCTGCGCATGGCCCTGACGGTTTCGTCATCTACTATTGTCAATGCTTTCTTGTTCGATTTTGCGATGACCTCGAATAGTTTGTAATTTTTTAGCGTCTCCATGTCTTCTTTCGTGAATTTTCTTAAAACTTCTTCATGGCCAGCCTCAAAGATTTCCGCAGCGCCTTTTAATTCATTCAAGATGGACAGCTGAAAAAGAGATTGTCCAGTTAAAAGATTGATTTAGGGGAGTACGGGGGAGGGCTCATGAGATTCTCCTTCCGTTCCCTACCCTCCAACATGTTAGGTAGAGAGGTAGGTCGACTTAACGTGCAAAAATTTACATCTTCTTTATTTCTTCAGATGTAGAGAAGAGCAGAAGAGCTGGGAAATCAATAAAATTATGCCAACAGGGTGAACAAGGCAAGACTTATAGAGGCAACATAGGAACGAATGTAAACCTATAAAATGAGCCGTGTTTAGGTTATGGGGGAGTACATTTTTTGCATGTGTTGTCCGAGGCATGGATGAATTTAAGCAGCTAGAGGTTTAAAAACATAAGGTAAGTATGTTCTTTTTTTTTGTTACCTACTTATTATTATTTTATTTTGTTTTTCCTCCAATCCTGATAGTTTTTTGCTGCATCAGGATTGGAGTAAGTAAGTAAAAATAGAATAAAGTAGGGAACAACAAGTATAGTAGCGTCATTTGGATCGCCCTTTTCGAACGCCAGTTCTTTAGGAGCACTCTTTTTTACTCCAATGCTCAGCTTCTGTTGCGAAGGAGCGTGTTCTCAAAGAACTAGGGTCCAAAAAGGGCGATACAAGTAGGTACTGCACCAAAATAGACCTTATATATTTTTCAAGGTTTAGATGCTTAATTATACATCCATACCTCAGGCCTTATGCCTATTTTTCATTCAGTTATCCAGGAATAATCAAGCAGCGGATTCCTTTACCTTCTTTAGTGTTCTTACCTTAAATATAAGGAGTAATTGAGAATGGGTGCGCGTAGCCATTCCATTTTGTACACACTCTGCACTTGCACACTGTCACGTGACTGGTGTCTGCAGCCACGTATTGTTTATTAGTCTATGTACACGACAATCCTCCCCCCTTAAAGTAGTCCCGTGGGGGAGGTAATGTACCACACTGCTGCACTACAAGTTCAGGCGCGCAGGCGCCTTTGCTTGTCGGCGGCCTCGGCGCTCCGCGACGGACGGCGAGCGCCGTGGTGTAGCCACAATTTCCACCGCTGCTGGCTGCACCGGCTCTGACGCGGGGGGCATGGACGGACGCCCCTGCTGAGAAGGCACAGCACCCATTGACGGGCGCCCCTGTACTGGGACCGCGGCGGGCTGCGACGAAGCTCCCGTCGACTGACGGCCTGTAGGCGGGGTCGACGAAATAGTCACTCCTGGTGAAGGTGGCGGCGGGCGAGGTGTCGCGGGCACTGTCGGCGCGACAGCTGCACTACCTCCCGGCGACGGAGGAATGAATGCCGCTGGAGGGTGAAGGCTCGTCCCCACCGTACGTAAGTGATTACTGTGGCGACGTACTAGTTCTCCATCAAGTAACACTGTCCACTGTAAGTCACCATCACGAGCAACAATTGTACCAATGGTCCATTTCTTCAATGGATTCGTAAAAGAACGCACAGCTACTGTCTGGCCTTCTTCAAAAGTAGGCGTTTGAAGAAATACTCTGTCCCCTCGCAACTTCTGCGTAACGTCACTGATGAAATCAGGCTTGCCGAGACTGAGAGGCGTACGTAGTTCCCTCTTGAGAAACAGAGATGCGGGACTCACGCCCGTAGTGACATGAGGTGCCCGGCGATAAGCTGCCAAGAATTTCAGTAGCTTCTGCTCCGCTGAACCACTGGAGCCTTGTAGAGTGCGCAAACATTGCTTCAGCGATGATACAAAACGCTCTGCTTGGCCGTTGGATGCTGCATGGTAAGGCGGTGAGGTGATGTGACGAATGCCGTACTGCTTGTAAAATCGCTGCATCTCCCCACTGACGAGGCTGGACTGATTATCCGAGACAATGGTCACAGGTAGACCGTACCTCGCAAACAATGACTCGAGAACACGTCGTATTGTATTCGAAGTCATATCTCTTGTAATGAATATTTCTGGCCATTTTGAATGAGCGTCAATAATGATTAAATATATCAGACCACCGTACATTGCAAAATCCATGTGTAATCGCTCCCATGCACTTGCTGGATATTCCCAGTAGTGTGTAGCGGCCTTAACTGGTCGACCCTTGTGTAAAGCACATGATGGGCAATTTTTACACATATTTTCAATATCTCGATCGATATTTTTCCAGTAAACTACGCTTCGAGCAAGGGCTTTAACTTTAACTATTCCCAAATGCCCAGCGTGTAATTCTTCAAGTATTGCCTGTCTGTACTCACGCGGAATGTACACACGTAACCCGCGAAGGATGCACCCCGACTGCAGGCTGTACTGCCCATCTTGTCCCGGGATGGATTCACCGCGGCGAAGTTTGTCCACGATCTCCCGCAGCTCTGGATCCCGTAATGTCTCCGCGGCTATTTCTGCAGGTGAATGCGGGAGCACTGATATGTGCTGGATCTGGAACTCCTCCAATGTATCAGGCACGCCGAGTTGTTGGGAGTGCGTAGGCAGACGTGAAAGAAAATCTGCATTCCCGTGCTCCTCGGACTTTCGGTATTTGATGTTGAACGTGAAGTTCTGTAGAAACAGGGCATAATGAAGTAGACGAGTTGCACACAGCGGGGGTAGCTTTGACCGCTGTTTGCCAAAAATATGCACCAGTGGCCGGTGATCTGTGTACAGTGTGAATTCGCGCCCAATGAGGAAATGGTGTAGCTTCTCGACTGCCCATTTAATACTCAAAGCTTCTTTGTCGATTTGACTGTAGTTAACTTGAGTAGAATCCAGTTTCTTGTGTATGTATATGATAGGACGCTCGGAGCCGTCAGGGTAGGAATGCTGTAGCACGGCGCCTAAAGCCACTGGGCTCGCATCGCAGCACAGCGAGACCGGAAGTGAGGGATCGTAATGCGCCAAAACCCTGTCTGAAGCCAACTCCTGCTTCAACTGCTGGAACGCGTTCTCGCAGACTGGCGTCCATTTCAGCTTGGTGTCCTTCGTAGCGTCATACAATGGTGCAGCCACTGTTGACATGTCCGGAAAATAACGACCGTAATGAGTTATCATACCTAGAAAAGTTCTGAGTTCACTGATGGAAGTAGGACGAGGGACACATAACACAGCGTCCACACGCTCTGTAGTCTTCTCGATACCGGCTTCCGAAATAATGTGCCCTAGGTATGTAACGGATTCCACGAAAAATCTGCATTTTTGTAAATTGAGCCGGAGACCGTTGTCCTGCAGGCGCTGTAGAACTGCCGTCAACTTTTCTCGTAACGCGGCATGCGACTCAGCTCCCAAAAGAATATCATCGAAGAATACTGCAATCCCGTCGATGCCTTGAACCACGCTCTCCATGAAACGTGTCCAAATTACTGGAGCTGCTGCACAACCGAACATTAGTCTCTTCGGCCTTAGCAAACCTTTTCGTGTATTCAGTGTAAGAATTTTGGATGATTCTGCATCCAGAGGTAGGCTTAAGTAGGCCTTACGTATATCTAGTTTGGCGAAAACTTTGCAACCAACTATTGAGGCGAGTAACTCCTCCAACGTGGGTATCGGGTATTTAGGTAACTCCAGTTGAGGGTTGACTGTAATGGAGTAATCCGCGCAAATACGGATCCCACCTTTCTGTACGACTGGAACGATAGGTGTGGCGTACTCACTGTATTCTACTGGTTCCAGGACTCCATCTGCTATCATCCGATTGAGCTCCGCCTCCACACTTTCTCGTAACGCGAAAGGTACAGGTCGGGATTTACGAAATACCTACCGACTGCGCCACTTTAGTGTTCTTACCTTAAATATAAGGAGTAATTGAGAATGGGTGCGCGTAGCCATTCCATTTTGTACACACTCTGCACTTGCACACTGTCACGTGACTGGTGTCTGCAGCCACGTATTGTTTATTAGTCTATGTACACGACACCTTCAAATTGTGTATCTCCCCAACCCTCCTTCGGTTGTACACGATAAGTTTGACCATGAGCGCCTTGGCAGCGTTCACCCACTGTGGCCTGGACCATCGTCCAACGAACTATAAAAAGTAAAACATCTTACCTAATACTATACTGCTAACATGTGGTTGTGTAACCCAAGCCAGTTTTCATTTTTATTCATCTTCAGGGTGTAGGGGATGAAGCGTAAGAAATTATACGCAAGAGAAAAAATGGAACTGACAGTACCTACAGGGCAGGCGGGAATCGAACCCACGACCTTCTGATTGCCGGTCAGGTACTCTACCGCCGATCCTGTCAGTTTCTATTATTTCTCTTGCACATATTACTTAGGTGCTTTAATTGACAAACCTCGTAGTTAAACGTATCTTACTAAGCTCCAGTCAACTCCTTAATTTGAGTTGATCTTATTTCCTACTTCAGATGAAGCGTGACAAGTGTCGCTATATATGTAGGTATATACGACCGCTGGTGTAGCGCTCGAGCCCTAGCCTAGACACAGACACTATGTTTGCCATGGCAGACAAACTTTCTGGCTACCATGGCCATAAGCCAGATGACTAGCCTCGTTTTGTAATTGAAATTATGGTTACCTTCATCTCCGTCTCCAGCTCACACCCAACGAAGTGGAGGAAGGCTGCCACTTGAGATGTCGGTGGCAGCTTGACACTCCTGTTGAGGGTGGAGACTTTCAGGCTGTGCTCAGCCACGTTCTTGATTTTGACTTTTAGTTCATAAGTGAATAGTTTTTTAAATAACTCCACTTTTTTCGCAGACTCAACATTTTCACACCTTAAAAGGACAGTAGTAAGGAAATCGCAAAAGTCTTCGACCGCTCTTCCTTGTCTCGCGGCCCGAGACGGTACCAAGAAGGATGTCGTGCAGTATTGGTCTCCTTCTTGGTACCCCGCAGATTTTTTTACCACATCAATGAAAATATCTACATTTTGCGGGATCAGAAGTTCCCTCAGTTGACTTGTGCGGTGGGTGACCGCGCAAACTTTCTCCTGAAGGAACATAAGATCACGCAGTTTTCTACGGATGTCCTCTGGCTTTCCGCCAATTTTTCGATCATATACATCCCTTCCAAAATTTTTGAGGTCTTCTTCCTCACGAATTTTCTCTCCGGTTGCTCCTATTAGTGGCTCCAGTACTAACCTGAAAGAGATTAACATAGGTAGTGGATATTATTAGTAGGTGCATGGGTTGCCTGACGGGCCACTTACCAATACCTAACTGTGTACCATACGAGATCTATACCAATACGTATCCGCTGCCAATTTTTACACTGATTCACGGCTTCAGTCCACTTATTGTCCTTGGCTTTAGCCAACTCAACATTCTCGATATCTCAGTTTGCCTGCTTCCGCCCCTGTAGCTCAGTTACGAGGGACCTGTGACGCGAAAAATGGCCCACGCGGGTGCACCTTTACCCGCCAGATTTTTTTGGTCCCGTTCTCCGGAAACACCTAGTATGGATATACAAAGCTATAAAAACTTGAACGGTCAGTGGACCCCCAAGTCCAGGAACCTGAAATCGAAACACTAATCGAATCGGAAATCGAAACACTAACTGGTACCACTCCAGTAAGGTAGTAGGTATTTCTTCGAAATCGAAATAACTTACATGTGGTAAGGGTCCCCAACAGCTTTTTTGTGCCTCGGTGGCAGTGTGCCTTGACATTTCTTGAGATGAATTTTTAAGTTGGATTTTTGAAGATATCCGCAGCATATTGGGCAGTAAACATATTTCTTCTTTCTCTTCCCCTCCTTTAATTTCACGGGGGATCCCCTCTGTTTCATTATATAGTCGCCCTCTCTTACAATATGCCCTAACTTTTTCCTCTTCAGAGAGTGGGGAAGAGAAAGAAGAGATATAATTTCCCCTTCATTCGGGTGTTTGCTCTCGAAATGGCGTAGAGGCCGGTCGAACACTTGTCCACAAAATTTGCAAAAGTGTTTTTTTCTTTCGCCTAGAAATAAATGTTGACAAAAGTTAAACAGTGGATATCACACCGAGAACCAGGATCATGGGAAACCCAAAATCTTAATTTCGAAATTGTACCTCTCAGTGGCCGAGTGGTCATGGGGTCCGCTTTGTGTCCTGAGAGGTCCGGGTTCGAATCCCGGCGGAACGGAAAAATTTTCCGCTTCAGACATGGATGTATTGGCTTCGGCCCACTACTAAACTGGCTTCGGCCACTTCAACTTCGGCTTCGGCTAAAAAGATGTAACAACCAACTCATCGGCGCATATGTTCTCAGGGGACCCCCAGGATCATGGGAAACCCAAAATCTCAATTTCGAGATTTTGCACGAAAACAATACTTCCTCGCCATATATGGCTAGCGAGAAAGTAATACGACAACTCGCTTGTTTGGTAGGACGTCAGGTTCGTACATTTTTGCTTGCAACTGTTTGACGTTATTGACTAGTTTTGTCATAGGGAACTTTTCCACCGACGTACCGTTATCAAGATGGTTTCAATTATCATTACAATTCAACAAAAATATATTTTTCTAGGATAGATGAGTACAACCACAGACAGACAAGGACTGTGATGCCGCAATTCTCCCAAAACATACAACAGGTATTACCGAGCTCTTTTTTCTCGATGGGGAAGAAGCAACTGCTGCTGCTGCTGGCGCCATGGTCACGAATGTGTGACGTCACCTGCGGTTTCTCATCGAACTCCTCCACTACAACCATTGAATCTGTAACAAATCATCGCAAACTGGAGTAAGTGCAGAATATGTGTAAGTGATGCCATTGTAACACCATTCACAACGCTTTTTGATTAGGAACAGTTCTTTACCATTAGACCATCTTCATCAAGCTACACAACATTACTAACTTACTACCCCACTAGCGGGAACCCTCACGCGAGATGAGTCATTCTCTACTGCTGTTGCCCACCCTGCGCCAAAGCAATAAATAACTGACTCATCAATAGGTATTTACCCAGCTCTTCTTTCTTAATAGGCAAGAGGAACCCTTCACTACTGCTGCATTGCTATATTCTATCTTGATCATCCGCCGCCTCTGTAAAAACGAAACGTCAATAATTTGATGTCTGATGCTATGGTCTGGTGTCTTCGTACATCACAATAACTAAGCTCTCGTATAAATACAGAGCTTAACAATAACTACCTATGGTGACACAACCGGCACTAGGGGACGCGCACAGAAATAGTCAATAAAATACGTCACCTTGACCTTCCAAATGCTCTTGCTTGACTTCTCCCTGTCCTTCCATTAGTTTTCTATTTTGAGTTAATTTATGAAGAGCAGTAACCGAGGAAAATATAAAAAATCAATAAAATTATAAGGTTCAAAGCCAAAGCACCACTATTTTTTATTTGATCATTATTCGGCCATTATCATTATCTTTTTAGGGCCCTTCGTTATAAAAATAATCCCTTTCGGGAGCCCCGAAAGGCGTAGGTAGATTTCGAAGATTACTTCCATCAACTAAAAGCAGTCTAAAATCATTTAGAAAGACGGATAAGAAGATTTTCAGTTGATCCAATTGCATTATCTACAATAACAAACGGAGGAATTGAGTTTTGAAATTTCACCCCCCCCCCTAACAAGAAAATGAAAGTGATTTTACAAAAAACTTTTTCAGACAAAAGTTGTAGATATTTTTAATAGAAACTCATAGCAAAAAGAATAAACTCAATATCTCACCAAATAAATGAGTTATGACGTTTTGAAAATTCAACCCCCCACCCCCTACCTAAACGGTGCGTCGGACGAAAAACTTGTTCAGACAAAAGTTGTAGGTAATATTGAGGCAAATGCATTACAACACAAAAGAACTCGATAACACAATAACAAACGGAGGAATTGAGTTTTGAAATTTCACCCCCCCCCCCTTAACAAGAAAATGAAAGTGATTTTACAAAAAACTTTTTCAGACAAAAGGTGTAGATATTATTAATAGAAACTCATAGCAAAAAGATAAAACTCAATATCTCACCAAATAAGTGAGTTATGACGTTTTGAAAATTCAACCCCCCACCCCCTGCCTAAACGGTGCGTCGGACGAAAAACTTTTTCAGACAAAAGTTGTAGGTAATATTGAGGCAAATCCATTACAAAACAAAAGAACTCGATAACACCCCTAGGACACAAGTTATGAATTTTTTTGTGCGCAAAACCCTCTTTTTCCACCCCTATTCAACCATTAAGGGTGGGATCAAAAAACGTTACAAAGAAAAGTTGTAGGCAGTACTGTTAGACGACCCTCAGAGAAAACTACGTTTCATTAGTTGCAATATTAAGGGAGTTATGGCCAAAAAGCCAGATTTAGAAAAAGTCCCCCCATTTCCCCCCCCCCCCCTTGGTCCGATTTCCCCCATTAACGAACTCGACCGAGATTTTAGTCCCTTATATTTTATTAAATAGTCAAAACCAATTATTTTTCAAAAATACGGCTGCTAGCGTGTTCACAAGGAAGTGAAAATGATATATATATATATATCTTTTGAACTGATGGTGGTTTTGGGATCCAGGGGTCATAAAAAGAATAACTGTGAAGAAATTTTTCAAAAGTGAGACTACTGGTACGACTACAATAGGTAGATTTCGACTTCGAAATCTACCTAATATATTAGTGACAAAAATGGTTTGGCGCCATTTCCAGACGCATAGGTTTCAAACTTTCTCAACAAACTGTAATAGGTAGTATATGAGATTTTTTGTATTTTTTCCATTTTGAAATAATTATGAATTAAGCGGACAAAAGATTCAAAAAAAAAAAATAATAAAAATAACAAACATGGCTGCGCAGATAAACCTATTTATTAATTTTTATTTTTTGACCTAAAATTAGGATTAGAAGACGAATAATAACATTGTTAGGGCGTGTGCGCATAATAACATCACTAGCTGCCTACCATTCTATCTTTAGTCCCGTCACATAGCACAGGCACGTGATAAGTAAGTTGTTCGATCATGAAGATAAAAGAAATAGGTACATTCTAGGTATTTATTTAGGTACCTATTGTTATTTTATATTATAAGACATCCTATATTGGCAGCATTAAAAAAGATCTATTAAGTAAGTAGGTACCTACAGCAGTTTGAAATAGGTACTCTGAAACTCCCAAGAACGAACAGCTGTATAGGTAGGTATATACATTCTTTTATACCAAAACCACACTGTGCGAAAGTAATATTAGACAAAACTAATGTTTACATATTAGTACTGCCGGCGACTGGTAATTACAATATCGTATTGATTGTGTCTACTCTAAAAGCTAAACATAGTGTGCTATATGAAGGTGAAACGAACGAGTGAAAGTAGGACACTATGTTTAGCTTTTACAAGAGAAAAGTAGGGACATGGTGTTGCAATTACCCACTTCCGTAAGTGAAATAAAAGTGACATGGCGTTGTGAAATAGTACAAATATTTATCAAGCTTTTATACTAAATGTGACTACAAAATCTACATGTTTTAGTCCGAAACGTTACAAAAAAATATTCCGCGTGCGGTAGTGTTGTGTTTTCTGTCAAAAAACATGTGGACTGGTAGTTGACTGTTTTGCTCCTGTGGGCTTATTACATGCAAAAATACAACAGTACCTCACGACAAAGAGTCTCAGGTTTACATCCCCCTATATTTTTTTTTAAAAATTGCTAAAATCATATTTACTTGAAAATGTTTTTTATAGTTTAGAGGAATTTCTAAATTTGTAATTTAACTGGACAACCAGGCGTTTTATACTTTAGTTCCACCTATTTTTGGTGGGACAAGGTCAACAAAACGTAAAAAAAAAAAAAAAAAAAAAAAAAAAAAAATAATAATAAAAAAAAATAATAAAAAAATAAACACCTTTTACTTGCCCTGTAACTTCGGGGTAGGGCTTGAAGTAGGTACGTAGCATTGCGAACCAAGTACGTGTAGTCGACCTTAAGCTTAAAGGAATTACAATAAAACGAAGCAAGCAAATTCATCAGAGTCATTATTTTGAGAAAAAAGATGCAGACAGACAAAAATTGAAATCGAGGTCATTAAATAGCTGAAAAGCTGGGCCTAATAGGATAAAGTGAAGGAGTTATATAGATAGACATTGAAGGGTGCGTCCCACCATACTTGGTTAAAGTTAATCTCTAGTTAAATTCAAATTATTGCAGGTAAAAACTGACTAACTGGAGTGGGACGCACCCTAAATAATTTAAAACGGAGGTCAGTGTTTCAGTTTCCGTTACGCCGCGATTCAAACCGGAACCTCTCAGACACAAAGCGGACCCCTTAACCGGAGAACGTGCCTCTCAGTGGCCGAGCGGTCCGCTATGTGTCCTGAGAGGTCCGGGTTCAATTCCCGGCGTAACGGAAAAATTTTCCGCTTCCGACATGGATGTTTTGGTTTCGGCCAAAAAATCTAACAACCATCTCATCGGCGCATAATATGTTCTCTGAACGTCGCGCGTTTAAAAAAAAATATAAACTATAGAAGAAGATATTAACAAAACGTTTTTGAATTTTTCCTATGCGATCCACCAGATATGACTGAGAAGGGAACCAGACAACAATAACGAAATTTGTACCTTAAGAGAAAATACTTGCAGAAAAAGAACAGTTGAATACATACAAGTACGGAGTATAGCCGTGTACATACCGGTAGAAGCAGGTCTTCTTCCATTATGGAAAAAAAAACTGCCTGACAGGGGAGCAACCTCAACAAGCATATTCTATAAATACTCATTGGTGACAGCCCGCTCCAATGCCCCCAACAAATGGAAACTATAAAATGTTAAGTAATAGATAATCACGTAATCACTTATTCAAAATATAAAGGAACAGGTTCATTTTGTTTAGACTCTTGACATCAACGACTATTTAAAAAAAAAAAAAAAAAAAAAAACCTCCCCCATTTAATTAACACCACATGCATTACAGAAAAATCCACCTACAGTACCGACACGCCTATAAATCGGGAAAACAGCGAGCTAAGAGGCGAAGCTACATCTGCGCAGGGGAATTATCAAGTGACGTCTGAATGTGACATTTTTTTCACATCGAGCGCAAAAAAATAGGTTCTCACGAGTACCATGTACTCGAATGTGCCTTTTAAGATTGCTTGACTCTGTAAAACTCTTCTCACAGTGGGGGCAGGAAAAGGGCTTCTCACCCGTGTGAACTCGGACATGATTCTTAAGGAGGAAAGTCTGTGTGAATCTCTTCTCACAATGGGGACAGGAGAAGGGCTTCTCCCCGGTATGAACACGGATATGCTTTTTAAGGAGGTAAGTCTGTGTGAATCTCTTCTCACAATGGGGGCAGGAGAAGAGATCTCCGGTATGAACACGGATATGGTTCTTAAGGAGGTTAGTCTGTGTGAATCTCTTCTCACAATGGGGGCAGGAGAAGGGTTTCTCACCAGTGTGCACCCGGATATGCTTCTTAAGGTCTTTTGCCAGTGCACATCTCCTCTCACAGTGGGGGCAGGAGAAGGGCTTCTCACCGGTATGAACACGGATATGCCCCTTAAGGTGTTCAGCCTGTGTAAATCCCTTCTCACAATGGGGGCAGGAGAAGAGATCACCTGTATGCATTCGCATATGCACCCTGAGGTTCCATTTCTGTGTAAATTCCTTCTCACAGTGGGCGCATAGGAAGCGCAGCCTGGTGGTGTGACGGCTGCGTGGCCGGGGTCTCGGATTGTTTGCAGGGAGGGGAGGTGTGGGGGAAGTCCCACCGTCATATTCGCTGCTGTGTGACGTCACCAGCGGTTTCTCGTCCAGTTCTTCCTTCACACATCCCAAATCTGCAACAGATCATTCCACAATGAGCTATGCAGCTACTGATAAGGAAAACCATTAGACAACTCACTTATTTGGTAGGACGTCAGGTCCGTACATTTGTCTTTGCGAGTGTAGTGATACTTTTGTCTTAAATAGTTTTCCTTTGACGAACCCTTATAAAGGTGGGTGGGGGGTTCAATACAGTTCAATTAAAAGATATTTTTTCTAGTCAGTCGTCAAAATATGAATAATGAATGAGACAAGGACTGATGCCTGAATTCCCCCTAAACATGCAGCAGCTGACTCAACACAGGTGTTTACCGAGCTCATATTTCTCAATGGGGAAGAGGTAGCTGCTGCTGCTGGCGCTAGTCTCCCCGTCATGGTTGCGACTGTGTGACGTCACCAGCGGTTTTTCCTCCAACTCCTCCTCTGCACTCTCCGAATCTGTGACAGATCATCGCGATATTCAAAAAAAGTTTAGAATATGACCAACCTATGCTCCAGTGGTGAGAACTGACAGCGGTCTTTGATTAGGAACAATCAGTGATAAGCACTACACCTGTGCGGTGGGAGTTCATTGCTTTTCCTTGCTGGAAACATCTTGATCCAGCTAGACAGTATCAGCACCCCACCAGGGGGAACCCTCACACGCGAGATGAGTCATTCTCTACTGCTGTTGCCTACCCTGCCCCGAAGCAATAAATAACTGACTCATGCATAGGTATTTACTCAGCTCTTCTTTTATCATTGGCATTGCTGCCCGGCATTATTATTTTATCTTGATTATCCACGAATTGATTACATAAATAAAGGGTCCGACAGGAGTCTCTTGTGCAACTTTTACACAAAAACACGATTTTTTAATTATTTTTGTAATTTTTTTGCAATAGCGGCTGCAATTTTTAACCAATTAAAAATTCCTTTTCCAGAAATTAGGTACTTATTTATTTGACTTAGAGGACCCCCAGGATCATGGGAAACCTAAAATCTTATTTTCCAAATTTTGCACGAATAAGTAGGTACCTATTTACAATACCTAAGAACCTACTTTCTCACCAGAAAGTAAAAACGTCAATGTTAGTGTCAGGAGTCTTCACTCGTCTTCACACCACTTCGAATAAAAATGGTGTCACTACCGGCACTAGGGGACGCATACAGAAACAGTCATTTTAATATATAATATTATACATTACCTTGACCTTCCAAATGCTCTTGCTTGACTTCTGCCTGTCCGGCCATAATCCTTCTATATTCCGAGTTATTTTACGTTGAACAGTAACCGAGGAAAATGTCAAAATCAATTAAATTAAGGGTCAAAACCAACGCTACCACTATTTTTTATTTTATTAATAGGTATACGGCCATTTTCTGTTTAGGGCCCTCTGTTTCGCCAAATTCTTAGGTGTTTACAGGCCCTAAAGATTCGACTAATCGTAAGAAAGGGCCCAAAAAAGCAAGAAATATGGCTGACTTATTTTTTTTAAACTCTGGCTCTGAATCTGGCCATGATACGGAGTTGCAAGGTTTGAGACTTACGGAGAAAATTGTGAAAAACTTTCAACTCAAAAAGGACACAGCCTGTGTTCTTATTGATGTCCAGAAAGCATTCGACAGCGTTTGGCATGCAGGGCTGCTGGCCAAGCTGAAAGAATTCATGCCGAACGATTACGTTCACCTGATAGCGTCATTTCTGTCATCTAGATCCTTCTACTGCAAAGTAGGGGAGGAGAACTCATCTCTCAAACCTGTGGAAGCCAGTGTTCCCCAAGGGGCCCTGTGGTCCCCAACGCTATATGCAGTTTACATGGCAGATATACCTAAAATGAGCGAAGTGCATCTAGTGTAAGTAATCAAGTTAGGCGATAGTCAGTCTCGTAATTTAGAATCAAAAGGCCCGTCTACGCTCTACAAACCGGAGAAAATATAATTGAGTATCGTTAATAAATATCGTGAATAATAACAGGACTATCAAATGAGGTACCAGTTTTAAATAGGGCGCCAATGCGTTATTATGAAACGAGAACCTAGGTATGAAACCTATTCTCAACAATAGTTGACAAGTATATTAACCATTTGTTACTCCGTGATAAACTATGGAGAACACTTTGTCTTAATACAATCAACCAGTATCCTTTAACATTAAAAGTATATCAACCGTGTGTTAATCCATCAAAAAATATGGAGAGCCCTTTGGCTTAATACAATCAAAACAATATAGGTAACAAGATACCTACCTTAAGTAGCTGTAAAATTTTTGCCCAACTTGAGGGACTCAGCATGTCCAGAAACCCGTAGGAGAAACGTCAGAAACATACGCCTATCATTAGAGTAGGTTTTCAACCAGACTGCGGTAGCCGGGACTACCAAGTAGTCAGTGAATTAATTTATACAGTAACCAGCTTAACTAAACTGACTTACTTACAGTACGTAGAGCTTCGACGGGAGGTTTAGGTTTGTTTTTTTTTTTTGTTCTGAGGGTCACGTGAGGTAGAGTAGGTAGGTACTTGGTGGAGATTACATGGAGGGTGGGAGATGGGCCGAGGGCCCCGAAAAGGATCTACTCCAGCATCATGCCCGCATTCCTCCAAATCCCTATTAGGAAAAAAACCCTGTTAACAGAAAATTACCTAGGTACCTGGTACTTTCCTACCTAGGATGCACACACAGAGTCAACCATGTCTTCCCATAGTTACCCAGATCATTATAATAGTTTGTTTGTCCGTCAAAGTTCCCCCTTTGACGGTAAGTTTTTATCTTGCCTTAATCCTATTGGTCCTACATAGTTCAATTTATAGCAGCTTCCTACGTAAGTACCCCAGTACTTACAATGGTCTTCATCGAGGAACATTGGAAAATCCATTGTGTGATCCGTTTTCCCATGAATATGAATATATAGATAATTGTTTTTGTGAAAATTGTCTTCCCAAGTCAGCTTGTCCTCAACCAGCTTGGAACCTGTCTCAGCCAGCTCCTGTCTTCTCTTCTTCGTGTCGCAATTATATGGTCATAGTTTAAGTTTTAACCATTATTTTATAATCCTGATATAACTTTTATTTATTTATTTGTTTTCTCCTTTTAATTTATATCCAGGCTCGAGTTTTTGTTTTGGCGGGAATTTTCGTCTAACGAAAACATCCCAGTTCTTGCCAGTCTGTAAGGAGATAACTCCTTACACTAGGAATATATGCAGATGACACAAGTATCGCAGTATCGGGCTCGAGCCCGGATGAAATTCAAGTGAAACTCCAACTATAGTTGGAAGAACTTGAGGAGTGGGCGGATACGTGGAGAATTAAAATAAATCCAGAGAAAACAACAGCAATCTACTTCTCAAAAAAGAAAAACATTAGAGAACCAGTTAGTTAAATTCGGAGATGTAAACGTGACATGGGCGTGTGCGCATAACAACATAACCCTCTCTAGCTGAATATCATACTATCTTCAGTCCCGTCTCATAGCACAGGCACGTGATAAGTTTGTTCGATCATGAAGCTAAAAGAAATATGTACCTACATTTTATTTATTTATTGTTATTTTATATTATAAGACATCCTATATTGGGAGCAGTAAAAAAAACCTATTAACCTACCTACAGCAGATTGAAATACTCTGACACTCCCAAGAACGAACAACTATTAAGCTTAGGAATAACAATAAAACGAAGCAAGCAAATTCATCACAGTCAATATTTTGAGAAAAAAGATGGAGACAGACAAAAATTATTAAAGAGCTGAAAAGCTGGGCCTAATAGGATTGAGTGAAGGAGTTAGATAGACATTTAACCCACCATACTTGGTTAAAGTTAATCTCTAGTTAAATTCACATTATTGCACGGTAAAAACTGACTTTAACTGGAGTTTAACCGTTAACCGAGTATGGTGGGACGCACTCTAAATAATTTAAAACGGAGGTCAGTGTTCCAGTTTCCGTTACGCCGCGATTCAAACCCGAACCTATCAGGACACAAAGCGGACCCCTTAACCGCTCGGCCACGGAGAACGTGCCTCTTAGTGGCCGAGCGGTCCGCTGTGTGTCCAGAGAGGTCCGGGTTCAATTCCCGGCGTAACGGAAAAATTTTCCGCTTACGACATGGATGTTTTGGCTTCGGGCAAAAAACAACCATCTCATCGGCCTTTAATATGTTCTCAGAACGTCGCGCGTTTAAAAAAAAATATATAAACTATAGAAGAAGATATTAACAAAACGTTTTAGAATTTTTCCTATGCGATCCACTAGATATGACTGAGAAGGGAACCAGACAACAATAACGAAATTTGTACCTAAAGAGAAAATACTTGCAGGAAAAGAACAGCCGAATACATACAAGTACGGAGTATAACCGTGTACATACCGGTAGAAGCGGGTCTTCTTAAAAAAAAACTGCCTGACAGGGGAGCAACCTCAACAAGCATATTCTATAAATACTCATCGGTGACAGCCCGCTCCAATGCCCCCAACAAATGGAAACTATAAAATGTTAAGAAATAGATAATCACGTAATCACTTATTCATAATATAAAGGAACAGGTTCATTTTGTTTAGAAACTTGACTATTTTTTAAAAAAAAAAAAAAAAAAAAAAAAAAACTCCCCCATTTAATTAACACCACATGCATTAGAGAAAAATCCACCTACAATACCAACACGCCTATAAATCGGGAAAACAGCGAGCTAAGAGGCGAAGCTACATCTGCGCAGGGGAATTATCAAGTGACGTCTGAATGTGACATTTTTTTCACACCGAGCGCAGAAAAATAGGTTCTCACGAGTACCATGTACTCGAATGTGCCTTTTAAGATTGCCTGACTCTGTAAATCTCTTCTCACAGTGGGGGCAGGAGAAGGGCTTCTCACCCGTGTGAACTCGGACATGATTCTTAAGGTTGTGTGCCAGTCTAAATCTCTTCTCACAGTGGGGGCAGGAGAAGGGCTTCTCCCCGGTATGAACACGGATATGCTTCTTAAGGAAGCTAGTCTGTGTGAATCTCTTCTCACAACGGGGGCAGGAGAAGGGCTTCTCCCCGGTATGAACACGGATATGGTTCTTAAGGAGGTAAGTCTGTGTGAATCTCTTCTCACAATGGGGGCAGGAGAAGGGCTTCTCCCCGGTATGAACACGGATATGCTTCTTAAGGAAGCTAGTCTGTGTGAATCTCTTCTCACAGTGGGGGCAGGAGAAGGGTTTCTCACCGGTATGAACACGGATATGCTCCCTAAGGTGTTCAGCCTGTGTAAATCCCTTCTCACAATGGGGGCAGGAGAAGAGATCACCGGTATGCATTCGCATATGCACCTTAAGGCTGCATTTCTGTGTAAATTCCTTCTCACAGTGGGTGCATGGGAAGCGCAGCCTGGTGGTGTGACGGCTGCGTGGCCGGGATGTCGACTTGTTTGCAGGGAGGGGAGGTGTGGGAGAAGTCCCACCTTCATAGTCGCTGCTGTGTGACGTCACCGGCGGTTTCTCTTCCAGCTCTTCCTTCACACATACCAAATCTGAAACGAATCATTCCACATTGAACTATGCGGCTTTTGATTAAGCAGGGAAAACATTACAACAACTCACTTATTTTTTGGTACATCGTCAGGCCCGTACATTTTTCTTTGAGTGTGTACGGGTATTGTTACTTTCTCGTCACTGAAGAACAGATTTTTTTTTTACTTTCTCGCCCGTATGTAATACATGGGCTGAGAAAGTTATGTCTTCGTGCAAAATTTCGATTTTGAGATTTGGGTTTCCCATGATCCTGGAGGTCTCCCGAGTCCAAAAAAGTGGTTTTAAAAAAATGTCCGTCCGACGTACGTACGTACATACGTACGTCAGTCTGTCGCGCAACTGGACGTAACACCGTTCGTCCGATTTTGCTCAAATTCGGTATGTAGGTACCTAATGTAAATATCTGGACCCTGTTTTGGATAAATTTTGATAACTCAAAAATTGCGCCTGCTATGGTTAAAAAAAGGCAAAAAATCGTGTTTTTTGACAGTTAAGATAGGGCTGGAAGCTACGTATATCAAGGTGGAACCTTGATAATTTGCGAAAGTGTTTTCGAATAGATGATTTTAGGTCTTTTACAATCATTGGGAGGTGGACCAATAACTTGGCCCAGTTTTGGCCCAAACGCGTTGGTCGTCACTCCGGTAGCACTATTCGATCGATTTCAATAAATATTGGTAGGGAGGTGTACTTTAACCTAGTTTGATGTTTTACCGAACGAAATTTATCCAACATAATAATTATGGCCAATATTGGCATTATCGTAGGAAAATTTTCCATAAATGGAAATCACGTTTTTGATTGGTTATGACGGATTTGCAACAACCCTAATCAACAGATTTCCTTGAAAATTGGTGAAAAAGTTCTCAGATAGATGCTTTAAGGTCATTTTTAATAGATTTTCAATTACTTGAAAATTAAGGCCGTGACATGGAAAATAGAAAACACATACTTTGCGCGTCGAACGACACTTCACCATTTGACGGATATGTAGGTGCCTAAAATTATTGTCCAGTGTATGGCAAAATATGTTTTAGAAAAAGTTAAAATTTTGGTCCAAAAAAAATCAAAATTTTCGATACCGCTGGCGTAAAAATTGCGAGAAAGTCAAGTGCGACCATTGCCGGACCCTTTATTTACTTTCTCGCCCGTATGTAATACAAGGGCTATGAAAGTTATGTTATCGTCCGAAATCGAAATCGATTTTGAGATTTTAATTGCAAAAGACGTTTTAGAGGTCCCTGATACCAAAAAAAATTGGTTTTTAGGTCATGTCCGTCCGAAGTCCATCCGTACGTTTGTCTCAAGCGCGGCTAAAGGTCTTACCAGTCAACCGATTTGGCTCAAATTTGGAATATAGATGTATAAAATCACTTCCGAGATAATTTTTTTTATAACTTTGATTAGGTACTCAAAAGTTACACCCACTAAGTAAGTATTGTCGAAAAAGTAAAAAAAAAAAAAAAAAATTGTTTTAAGTTTCTCGGAACGCTCCTGACGGTACATTTATCAAGTTAGAACCTTAAAATTACACATTTATGTTTCCAGATTGGTAGATGTTCCAGCATCATCAGACAAGACACGTTTTTGATTGGTCGAGAAGGATTTGACACTACACCTATAGAGCGATAATCATGAAAATTGGTGAAATTGATCTCTGATAGATGCTTCTGATTTATAGGTATTCATCAGAATTTCAAATTTTAAAAAATTACGGCCGTTATACATAAAAGAACAGGCAAGTCGTTTGCGCACCTGCTGAAACTTCACCCTTATCTGAATATGCTTGAAATTCGGTACGGATATGACTAAAATTAGTGACTAGGGATGAGAAAAATATCTTTGTGATCAAATAATAATTGTAGACAATAACAATTAATTTAGGTACCAAAAAAAAATAAAAAATAAAATAAAGGGTCCGACAATGGTCGCACTTGACTTTCTCGCAATTTTTACGCCAGCGGTATCGAAAATTTTGATTTTTTTTACGTAATTTATTTTTTTTGGGACCAAAATTTTAACTTTTTCTAAAAAATATTTTGCCATACACTGGACAATAATTTTAGGCACCTACTCACCGGATTTCAAACATATCCGTCAAATGGTGAAGTGTCGTTCGACGCGCAAAGTACGTGTTTTCTATTTTCCATGTCACGGCCTTAATTTTCAAGTAATTGAAAATCTATTGGAAATGACCTTGAAGCATCTATCTGAGACCATTTTCACCAATTTTCAAGGAAATCTGTTGATTAGGGTTGTTGCAAATCCGTCTTAACCAATCAAAAACGTGATTTCCATTTTAGGAAAATTTTCCTATGATAATGCCAATATTGGCCATAATTATTATGTTGGATAAATTTCGTTCGGTAAAACATCAAACTAAGTTAAAGTACACCTCCCTAGCAATTTTTTATTGAAATCGATGGAATAGTGCTACCGGAGTGCCGTCCAACGCGTTTTGGCCAAAACTGGGCCAAGTTATTGGCCCACCTCCATATGATTGTAAATGACCTAAAAGCATCTATTCAAAAACACTTTCGCAAATTTTCAAGGTTCCAACTTGATATATGTAGCTTCCAGCCCTTCTTAACTGTCAAAAAACACGATTTTTTGCCTTTTTTTGACCATAGCAGGCGCAATTTTTGAGTTATCAAAATTTATCAAAAACAGGGTCCAGATATTTACATTAGGTACCTACATACCGAATTTGAGCAAAATCGGACGAACGGTGTGACGTCCAGTTGCGCGACAGAGTGCCGTACGTACGTCGGACGGACATTTTTTAAAAACCACTTTTTTGGACTCGGGGGACCTCCAGGATCATGGGAAACCCAAAATCTCAAAATCGAAATTTTGCACGAAGACATAACTTTCTCAGCCCATGTATTACATACGGGCGAGAAAGTAAAAAAAAATAAAGGGTCCGACAACAGTCGCACTTAACTTTCTCGCCCAGAATGATTTTTTTTTTTTTTTTGGTTTTTTGAGATTTTTTTGCGGGCGTAATTTTTAAGCAATCGAAAATCGGTTGAAAATGACCCACGAGCATCTATCTGAGATCACTCATACCAAATCTCACGTCTGTCATTTTATTACTGTAGTCCCAAATGCGTTCCGACCATTCAAAAACGTGGTTTCTCATTCTCAACTCATTTTCGACACTTTTTTGACAAAAACGGCCGTAATTTTGAAGATAACAAAATTCTGTTCGACAGATGTTTAAGTTACATGGTTCTACATAAATTTACCAAATTTCATGACAATCGGTCAATAAATGTGAATGGCGCCGAAACGATCGAACTTTGGTCCAGAACGGCCGTAATTTTCAACCAATTCAATTTTAGTTGAAAATGACCTCGAAGCATCTATTTGTCAACTCACATACCAATTTTCAGTGTTATAGATTGAAAAGTGTACCGTCGGCGCTTGTCTAAGTAACCAAAAACACGATTTTTGAATTATTTTGGCGGTTTTTTGACAATAGCGGCCGCAATTTTTGACCAATCAAAAAATCCTTGAAAATGCCCCTCGGCAGTGATTTTAGACAGGTCCATACCAAATATCATCAAAATCGGATGAACGGTATAGGCGCTAGAGCACTGCACGGACTGACGGACGGACTGACGGACGGACTGACTGACGGACGGACTGACTGACGGACGGACTGACGGACGGACAGACTTTTTCCAGAAACCACTTTTTTGGACTCAGGGGACCCCCAGGATCATGGGAAACCCAAAATCTCAATTTCGAAATTTTGCACGAAAACAATACTTTCTCGCCATATATGGCTAGCGAGAAAGTAAAAAAAAAAATCTGTTCTTCAGTGGCGCAAAAATTGTGAGAAAGTAAACGGCGACCAAAGTCGGACCCTTTTATTTCTTTAAGAGTTTTTCCTTGACGTACCGTAGACAAGGTGGGAGGGGGGGGGGGGGGGGTTGAAATTTCAATACAATTCAATTAATAGATATTTTTCTAGCCAAGCGTCAAAAGTCAAAATATGTCCCTACGATGAGACAAGGGCTGTGATGCCTGAATTCCCCCTAAACATGTAGCAACTGACTCAACACAGGTATTTACCGAGCTCATATTTCTCAATGGGGAAGAGGTAGCTGCTGCTGCTGGCGCTAGTCTCCCCGTCATGGTCACGAATGTGTCGCGTCACCTGCGGTTTCTCCTCGAACTCCTCCACTGCACTCTCCGAATCTGTAAGAGATCATAGCAATATGAAATAAGTTCAGAATAATATGACCAACCTATGCTCCAGTGGTGAGAACTGCCAGCGGTCTTTGATTAGGAACAATCAGTGATAAGCACTACACCTGTGCGGTGGGAGTTCATTGCTTTTCCTTGCTGGAAACATCTTGATCCAGCTAGACAGTATCAGCACCCCACCAGTGGGAACCCTCACACGCGAGATGAGTCATTCTCTACTGCTGTTGCCTACCCTGCCCCAAAACAATAAATAACTGACTCATGCATTGGCTCTGACCTGGCTCTTCTTTCTTAATAGGCAAGAGGAAGCGTCCACTGCTGCTGCTGGCCTTTATTCTATCATGATCATCCGCCGCGTCTGTGAAAAAAAGAAACGTCAATAATGTGGTGTCTGGTGTCTTCGCACAACTCAATAAATTTGGTGGCACAACCGGCACTAGAGGAGGCGTAGGTACAGAAACTGTCATTAAAAAAATTCGTCACCTTCATCTTCCAAAAGCTCTTGCTTGACTTCTGCCTGTCCTTCCATTCTTTTTATCTATTCTGAGTTATTTTACGAAGAGCAGTAACCGAGGAAAATGACAAAATCAATGAAGTTATAAGGTTCAAAGCATAGAGGAACAGAAAAAAGCCATCGCTGCCCCTATTTTTTATTTGGAATCAATATACGGCCATTTTCTATTTAGGGCCCTTCGATATAAACATGAAAGGGACTGAAAATTTGTTTGGCGCCTTTTTCTGGTTCATAGTTTTCAAACTTTCTCAGCCGTGATAATGGCAATTTTTTGGATTTAATAAATTTTGAAAGTAGAAGTCTGTGGTAGAAGTGTGAATTAAAAATTTGGATTAGGGTACGAATAATAACACCTAGGCTGGTTTTCGACACTGAACTATCCATAATAGTGTATACTACTAAACTTATTATGGACTATAATAATCTTTGCCACGTGAAGAAGGTCGCCACCGTTTACCCACGGAAGAATCCTGGAAACAACGTAGCATGGGAGGAGTTGGCGGAGCAACTTATTATGAGTAAGACTGAAGTTCTGTTCTGTGGCCTGGAGTTATGTCACTTAATTTGGTTGGGGCCGGTACGGGCGTAGAACTAAATCGGTTCTGTTGTCCTCCTAACGAAACGTGAGAAACCAACCGCTCAGGGGAAATATCTACAATATAAAATACATCGATCCCTCTTCTCGCGGATTTTAATCATTGTTTCTTTTCTTCGATAGTATTGAATACTGATCAAGGGTTTCACGGACAGTTTCCAAAGAAGAGGTAGGTAGGTAGGTAGATACATAAGTGCACAGGACGGTGACATCTATGTTAGAGTTTGAATAAAACCGCCAAACACCAAATGTGACGTAGAGTTTTGTTGTGCAAGTCTCTAATCGTGTGTTGACTATTACTCTTGTGGTGACACTGCTGTAATGAACAATTATTAAAAGTATATTACCAAATGTGTTCATTTTCTAATAGGTTATGGGCCCAGTCACGGTCCAGTAAACGTTGTGTGTGTTTTGAAAATACGTGAGTATGAAATACATACGTTTTGGAACTGAAAAGTGAAAACTGAACTGAACTTTATGATGCAAGTTGGAACGGCTGTAGGGCCTGTGGCCAAGTTGATTGGGGTTGAAAATTATCCTAATTGGAAGTTTTCCATGGAGATGTTACTTATTCATGAAGATCTTTGGGACTGTGTAACCGGCGAACTAGCTACGGATGAGACGACTAAAGTAGCGTTAGCTTCGGAAATAAAACGTGATCATAAGGCAAAAGCCAAAATAGCCTTATGTGTTAATTGATCCCTCGATCTACCCCATAATCCGTTCTGCTACAACCTCCAAGGAAGCCTGGCAAAGCTTAGAAAAAGCTTTTGCAGGAAAAGGCTTAGTCAGAAAAATTGGACTTCTAAGGGAGCTGTTCAGTTGCAAGTTAGAGCAATTCAAAAGCATGCAGGAGTACGTAACGAAGATCGTCGAGCTGAGTCAGCGGTTAGCTGACATTGAAGCTGCTATGGACGATGAGTTTCTAGCAGTGCTTATGCTAAATGGCCTGTCATCCCACTACGATCCTCTAGTTATGGCATTGGAAAATTCAAGCACTAAAATCACAACTGAGTTGGTGCGTTCGAAATTAATTCAAGAAGGTGTCAAGAGGGACGGTGAGACAAAGGAAGCAGCCTTGTACGTCAACAATTCTAAGCAGCAGAAGCAGCAGAAGAAGAAGGATGTCAGATGTTTCAAGTGTTCTCAGATCGGACATTACCAGAACAAGTGCCCGTCAGCCAGCGGCAGTGGCGGAAGTAGCAACTTCGGAAAACGTCAAGTCAGTGGCGGAGGCGGTCAAGGGAAGAAGAAAGAATCAACCCTGTTTGCGGCGTTCTCAGCAGACCTGTCAAATCGGCGATGGATTTTGGACAGCGGAGCGAGTACTCACATGACATCGGAGAAAGAAGAACTTGAAGATTTCAAGAAAGATTTTCAGAATCGTGTTGTCACTGTGGCCAATAAAAGTACTTTAACTTGCAAAGGGGTTGGCAATGTACGTGTTGAGTTAAAAAATAATTTGGGTAATGCGATCTTATCTCAAGTAGCTCATGTACCTGGTTTAGCAGCAAATTTAGTTTCAGTTGACAGAATAGTTGAAAAAGACCTGGTTTGTGTCTTTGATAAAGCTGGTGGCCGTGTGTTTAAGGGTCATGTCAATGCTACTAAATGTAAATTGATTGCTACAGCTTCTAGAAGGGGTGGTGTTTTCGAGCTGGATGTCGTCAAGAAGGATGATAGCTCAAGCCCTAGGAATGCTGATCAACAGGTTCATACTGCAGCTGAGTCTAATTCTACTGAAGTTGTAAGTAAGAAGAGTCAAAAATTATGGCACAGGAGACTTGGTCATCTCAACCATCTGAGCATGAGGTTGCTCAAGAGAGGTATGGCAAAAGGTGTTGTCTATGATGATGGTCAAATGGAAGCTTGTGAGCCCTGCATTAAGGGGAAGCATTCCAGGAAACCCTTTCCTAAGGGTGGTGGGAAACGTGCTAAAAGAAGGCTCGAATTATTACATGTAGATTTGTTTGGTCCAGTCTCTGAAGCATCGCATGGGGGTGCGCGGTACCTGCTATGCTTCACAGATGATTTCTCGAGAAAATCGTTTGGATATTTTCTGAAGTCAAAAGATCAAGTGACTGAAAAATTCAAAGTTTTCAAAGCAATGGTCGAAAATGAAACTGGATTAAAAATACAAGCTATCCGTAGCGATAATGGTACTGAATTTGTTAATAAAAATATGAAGTCTTTTCTAGAATCCTGTGGGATACGTCATCAAACTAGTTGTCCCTACAGTCAAAGCCAGAACGGTGTAGCAGAAAGAATGTTCCGGTTGCTTGGAGAGAAGGCTCGAACGATGTTACAGGATGCTGGGTTGGGTGCTGCGTACTGGGCAGAAGCCATGAACACAGCGATCTATCTCAAAAATAGGTCACCGACCAAGGCAGTAATGGGTAAAGTACCAGAACAGGTTTGGAATGGAAAAGATGTAGATTTAAGTCATCTGCGAGTATTTGGGTGTACTGCGTACAATCATATTCCAAAGACCCTGAGAAAGAAATTTGATCCGAAAAGCAAGAAGCTTATTTTCGTTGGCTATTGTGAAGATACAAAGGGCTATAGGTTAGTAGACCCTGAAAACCCAAATGTAGTCATAAAAGCAAGAGATGTTGTTTTTATCGAAAATCAATTTCCTGGCCTAGATTCAGAAACCAAAGAGTCTCCATGGGTGCTACCCCTGGACCAAGTTGGCGACGCAAACGCGTCAGGTGACTCAAATGGTGACACCCCAGAAGCAGAGGCATCGACAGCAGCAGGTAGCTCTGACAGCGCTTCTGATGGTGAGGCGGAAAGGGAGGAGGATGAATCAGACGCAGAGAACTTCGCAGACACGAGCGAGTTTCTTATCGACTTCGGGGACACCAGCGATGAGTACGTTCCGGACCCCGTCGAGGACGCGGACGATAGCGCAGTGGACGTCGTGCGGTCTGATCCCTATCCACAGAGAGTAAGAAAGCCCAAGAGGTACTCCGGGTTTGAGCTTTTTCACGTGAGTTTGGAGGATGAACCTCAGTCTTATTCACAGATGTTGGAAAGCGAGAACAGACCCAAGTGGGAGGAAGCTATGGCATCTGAGCATAGAGCTCTTATGAAAAATAGTGCCTGGGAACTTACTGATCTTCCAAAAGGAAAGAAAGCAATTGGTTGCAGATGGGTTTATAAAGTTAAAAAAGATTGCGATGGGAACGTTGAGAGGTTTAAAGCTCGATTGGTAGCTAAAGGTTTCTCACAACAGCAAGGGTCTGACTATGAGGAAACTTTCGCTCCAGTAGTTAAAAACTCTACTCTTCGTATGCTCGTAGCTTTAGCAGCAGAGAAAGGTTGGTCAATTGATCACATGGATGTTACAACAGCTTTTTTGAATGGGGAACTGCAAGAGGAGGTATATATGTGTCAGCCTCAGGGACTTGTAGTCAAAGGTTCAGAAAAGAAAGTCTGTAGGTTAAAGAAAGCGTTGTATGGCCTTCGTCAAGCTTCTAGGACCTGGTACTCAAAGATTGGGTCTGTGCTCGCTAGCATAGGTTTTCAAAAACTCCAGGGAGAGCCCTGTGTGTTTAAGAAGCAAGGTAAAAGAAGCACTGTGATTTTGGCCTTATACGTGGATGATTTATATATTTTTTCCAGCAATGATCATGACAAAGAGATCGTTAAAAATCAATTGAAAGATCACTTTGAAATGAGAGATTTAGGTACTGCCGTACAGCTTTTAGGCATGAGATTGTCAAGAAAGAACGGAATGATTGAGCTAGATCAAGCTCACTACATTGAGAAAGTTCTTAAGAAATTTAGTATGGAAAATTGCAAGCCATCTAAGACTCCAATGGAAGCGAATTGTAAATTGAAGATTCCTGAGCCTGGTGAAGAGGCAGATGTGCCTTACCAGCAATTGATTGGTTGCCTTACTTATTTGGCTGTTTGCACCAGACCTGACATTGCTCATGTTGTCAGCCGGTTAGCACAATTTAATACGAAGCATTCTTTGGAGCACTGGTCGCATGGAAAAAGAGTTCTTCGATATCTAAGAGGCACCACTAATTACTGTCTTAAGTTTCAGAAAACTGGTGAATCTCTGGTGGGTTTAGTTGATGCAGACTGGGGCAATACCGAGATCGACAGGAAGTCGTACACTGGATACTGTTTCAAATTGGCTGGAGGTGCCGTTAGCTGGGAAAGCAGGAAACAACGCACCGTGGCACTCTCATCGACGGAAGCCGAGTATATGGGATTGTCGGATGCCACAAAGGAACTCAAGTTTTTGGTTAACATACTAAGTCAGTTGACTGAGGATAAGTATGAGAAGCCAGTTGTCATTTTTAATGATAATCAGTCAGCGCAATTTCTAGCGTGTAATGAAATGATCAATAGTCGTACGAAACATATTGATGTGCGTCATCATTTCCTAAGGCAGGCTGTAGCTGAGGGAGAGGTCAAGTTTTCATACATGGGTACTGGAGATATGATCGCTGATATTTTAACCAAACCGTTGGGTGTTCAAAAGCATTGTCTTTGTGTTGAAGGTCTTGGTTTGGGTTTGGGTTTTAAGGGAGAGTGTTAGAGTTTGAATAAAACCGCCAAACACCAAATGTGACGTAGAGTTTTGTTGTGCAAGTCTCTAATCGTGTGTTGACTATTACTCTTGTGGTGACACTGCTGTAATGAACAATTATTAAAAGTATATTACCAAATGTGTTCATTTTCTAATAATCTATATATTTTGTTGTCAATTACCTAACTATTATGCGTATTTCTTTTCAGGTATTCCCGAAAGCGAGGCATGTTTACATGTCACTATGCGGCAAGTTAAAGCGGAGGATACTTAAAACCCCGAGGAGCTGCTCAAACACTCTTCAGTGTCAAACCTACTGGAAGTGATACCAGTGTTGGAGGATGAGATCTTCGAAATGTCGTGAAATAGTACAAATATTTATCAAGCTTTTATACTAAATGTGACGACAAAATCTACATGGTTTAGTCCGAAACGTTACAAAAAAATATTCCGCGTGCGGTAGTGTTGTGTTTTCGCGATCTGTCAAAAAACATGTGGACTGGTAGTTGACTGTTTAAAACCGCTCATGTGGGCTTATTACTCCATTTCATGCAAAAATACAACACTACCTCACGACAAAGAGTCTCAGGTTTACATCCCCCTATAAACACCTTTCACTCGCCCTGTAACTTCGGAGTAGGGCTTGATGTACGTAGCATTGCGAACCAAGTACGTATAATCGACCTTAAGCTTAAAGGAATTACAATAAAACGAAGCAAGCAAATTCATCAGAGTCAATATTTTGAGAAAAAAGATGGAGACAGACAAAAATTGAAATCGAGGTCATTAAATAGCTGAAAAGCTGGGCCTAATAGGATAGAGTGAAGGAGTTATATAGATAGACATTTAAGGCTGCGTCCCACCATACTTGGTTAAAGTTAATCTCTAGTTAAATTCAAATTATTGCAGGTAACAACTGACTAACTGGAGTTCAACCGTAAACCGAGTATAATGGGACGCACCCTAAATAATTTAAAACGGAGGTCAGTGTTTCAGTTTCCGTTACGCCGCGATTCAAACCCGAACCCCAGGACACAAAGCGGACCCCTTAACCGCTCGGCCACGGAGAACGTGCCTCTCAGTGCCTCTCAGTGCCTCTCAGTGACCGAGCGGTCCGCTTTGTGTCCTGAGAGGTCCGGGTTCAATTCCCGGCGTAACGGAAAAATTTTCCGCTTACGACATGGATGTTTTGGCTTCGGCCAAAAAAATCTAACAACCATCTCATCGGCGCATAATATGTTCTCTGAACGTCGTGCTTTTAAAAAAAAAATATAAACTATAGAAGAAGATATTAACAAAACGTTTTTGAATTTTTCCTATGCGATCCACCAGATATGACTGAGAAGGGAACCAGACAACAATAACGAAATTTGTACCTAAAAAGAAAATACTTGCAGAAAAAGAACAGTTGAATACATACAATATAGCCGTGTACATACCGGTAGAAGCCGGTCTTCTTCCATTATGGAAAAAAAACTGCCTGACAGGGGAGCAACCTCAACAAGCATATTCTATAAATACTCATTGGTGACAGCCCGCTCCAATGCCCCCAACAAATGGAAACTAAAAAATGTTAAGTAATAGATAATCACGTAATCACTTATTCAAAATATAAAGGAACAGGTTCATTTTGTTTAGAAACTTGACTTCAACGACACTTAAAAAAAAAAAAAAAAAAAAAAAAAACCTCCCCCATTTATGTAACACCACATGCATTAGAGAAAAATCCACCTACAGTACCGACACACCTATAAATCGGGAAAACAGCGAGCTAAGAGGCGAAGCTACATCTGCGCAGGGGAATTATCAAGTGACGTCTGAATGAGACATTTTTTTCACACCGAGCGCAAAAAAATAGGTTCTCACAAGTACCATGTACTCGAATGTGCCTTTTAAGCTTGCTTGACTCTGTAAATCTCTTCTCACAGTGGGGGCAGGAGAAGGGCTTCTCCCCGGTATGAACACGGATATGGTTCTTAAGGAGGTTAGTCTGTGTGAATCTCTTCTCACAATGGGGGCAGGAGAAGGGCTTCTCCCCGGTATGAACACGGATATGCTTCTTAAGGAGGTTAGTCTGTGTGAATCTCTTCTCACAATAGGGACAGGAGAAGGGCTTCTCACCGGTGTGAACTCGCATATGCATCTTAAGGATTTTTGCCAGTGCACACCTCTTCTCACAGTGAGGGCAGGAGAAGGGTTTCTCACCGGTATGAACATGGATATGCTCCCTTAGGTGTTCAGCCTGTGTAAATCCCTTCTCACAATGGGGACAGGAGAAGAGATCACCGGTATGTATTCGCATATGCACCTTAAGGCTGCCTTTCTGTGTAAATTCCTTCTCACAACGGGGACAGGAGAAGAGATCACCGGTATGAATTCGCATATGCACCTTAAGGCTGCCTTTCTGTGTAAATTCCTTCTCACAACGGGGACAGGAGAAGAGATCACCGGTATGTATTCGCATATGCACCTTAAGGCTGCCTTTCCGTGTAAATTCCTTCTCACAATGGGGACAGGAGAAGAGATCACCGGTATGTATTCGCATATGCACCTTAAGGCTGCCTTTCCGTGTAAATTCCTTCTCACAATGGGGACAGGAGAAGAGATCACCGGTATGTATTCGCATATGCACCTTAAGGCTGCCTTTCCGTGTAAATTCCTTCTCACAATGGGGACAGGAGAAGAGATCACCGGTATGTATCCGCATATGCACCCTAAGGCTTCCTTTCTGTGTAAATTCATTCTCACAGTGGGCGCATAGGAAGCGCAGCCTGGTGGTGTGACGGCTGCGTGGCCGGGGTGTCGGTGTGTTTGCAGGGAGGGGAGGTGTGGGAGAAGTCCCACCATCATATTCGCTGCTGTGTGACGTCACCAGCGGTTTCTCGTCCAGTTCTTCCTTCATACATCCCAAATCTGCAACAGATCATTCCACAATGAGCTATGCAGCTACTGATAAGGAAAACCATTAGACAACTCACTTATTTGGTAGGACGTCAGGTCCGTATATTTTTCTTTGCGAGTGGAGTGATACGTTTGTCTTAAATAGTTTTCCCTTGACGAACCCTTATAAAGGTGGGTGGGGGGTTGAAATATCAATACAGTTCAATTAAAAGATATTTTTTCTAGTCAAGCGTCAAAATATGAATAACGAGGCAAGGACTGATGCCTGAATTCCCCCTAAACATGCAGCAGCTGACTCAACACAGGTGTTTACCGAGCTCATATTTCTCGATGGGGAAGAGGTAGCTGCTGCTGCTGCTGGCGCTAGTCTCCCCGCCATGGTCACGACTGTGTGACATCACCTGCGGTTTTTCCTCCAACTCCTCCTCTGCACTCTCCGAATCTGTAACAGATCATCGCGATATTAAAAATAAAGGTTCGACAATGGTCGCACTTGACTTTCTCGCAATTTTTATCGAAAATTTCAACTTTTTCTAAAAAGTATTTTGCCTCACAATGGGCGATCCTTTTAGGCACCTGCATACCAAATTTCAAACATATCCGTCAAACAGTGAAGTGTCGTTCGACAAGCAAAGTATATGTTTTCTATTTTGCATGTCACCGTCTGAATTTTTAAGTAAATGAAAATCTATTGAAAACGCCTTTGAAGCAATCTATCTGAGACCACTTTCACCAATTTTGAAGGAAATCTGTCGATTAGGGTTGTTGCAAATCCGTCTTAACCAATCAAAAACGTGATTTCCATTTTTGGAAACTTTTTCCTACGATAATGCCAATATTGGCAAAAATTTTTGGCCCCTCTGACTTTATTTTGCCTATATTGGCCGCAATTTTAAATTGATTGAATATTTCTTCGACAAACCTTTAAGTAATGTTATTAAGCACAAGTTTATGGATTTTTGTGAAATTCCGGCTAATACTGTTCATGGGGCCAAGATTTTCACGTATGGGCCAATTTTGGCCCATCTCCAAAACAATAAAAATGATCCTGGAGCATCTATCTGAGAACACGACTGCAAAATTTGAAGGTTCTAACTTTATTTCCGTACTGTGAAATGCTTCTTGAGTAGACAAAAACACGATTTTGAATTTTTTTTGACACTTTTTTGACAATAGTGGGCTCAAATTTTGAGTAATCAAAATTATATTAAAAACGTATCTCGGAACTGATTTTAGACATCTATATTCCAAATTTGAGCCAAATCGGTTGACTGGTGTGACCTCTAGCCGCGCTACAGACAAACGTACGGACGTACGTACGTCGGACGGACATGACCTAAAAACCATTTTTTTTTGGTATCTAGGACCTCTGAAACGCCTTTTGCAATGAAAATCTCAAAATCGAAATTTCGCACGATAACATAACTTTCTCAGCCCATGTATTACATACGGGCGAGAAAGTAAAAAGTTCTGAATATGATCAACTGTACCTGCTGCGACTACCTTCCTCTATGCTGCGATGTGTTTGTTGTTGTTGGGTTAGTCCGTTCAAAAATGGCGGCTGAGGTAAGTGGAATGGAAATGACCCGTATATTAATAGAAAATGTGGAGGAGTACGAATTTCTATACAACGATGAATTGAAAGAATATAGCAGAAATTATTTAACCTAAAACGGTTCAAAAAAGGACCCTAAAAATCTTCGAAATTTAATTTTTTTACCATGTCAAGTTGGCATCACTGCTAAACATGATCATATTTTTATTGTGAAGTGTATTACAGTTTTTCTAAAATTTTATGATTACTAAAAAAATAGGATCATATAAAAATAGGATCATATATTTATTGTAAGGTGTAATCGGGCCCTAAGACCATTTTCAGTTGTTTCCGACTCATTCCCTCCAATAATAACGGAGATATTGCGATATGGAATTTCAACCCCGACCCTTGACAGAAAGTGATTTCACGAACAACTTTTTTAGACAAAAGTTATAGACAATAATAACTCAATTTTAAAACAAAAAGAAATAAATTGATATCTTACCAACTGAGGGAGTTACGGCGTTTTGAAATTACAACCCTCCACCCCCTGCGATAAAGGTTACTTCGGACGAAAAACTTTACAAGACAAAAGTTGTAGATAATATTAAGACAAATTCATAGCAACAAGAAAAAACTCAATATCATACTTACTAAGCAAGTTCTGGGGTAACTTTTCGCCCATTTCAAAATTTGAGGGGTGATTTAAGGCCCAGAAGCCCCCAATTTGGTGTCTTACTATAAGATTTGGAGTTTAACGGTGAATTTTTACTCTGATTGGTGTTTGTACCTTTTGGGCTGATTTTCGGCACAATTTGAGATACTTGCCAAATTTTGGATTGCGTCTTAAGGGTAGAAAGCCCCAACCGAAGTGCCTTATTTCTTGATTTTCATATACTAGGGTATGCCCCCTATCGTTCACAGGTGAAATTTATCGTCCCCTCGTTCGTCCTGACGAATTTTTCGAAATTTTCAACCCCGTCTTGAGGGATGAAAGCCCCAACCAAAGTGTCTTATTTTTTTATTTTTCTATACTAGCGCACGGCCCCTATCGTTTGCAGGTGAAATTTTTTATCCACTCGTTCGTCAGATTTTTCCGGTCTCCACCGATTTTGGATTGCGTCTTAAGGGTAGAAAGCCCCAACCGAAGTGTCTTATTTCCTGGATTTTATATACTGGGGCATGCCCCCTATCTCCTGAAGGGGAAATTTTTCGTCCTCCCGTTCGACAGATTTTTCCGAAAATTTCACGAGTTAAAAAATTTGTAGCCCCCAAAAGCCCCAACGGCGGACAGTAAGACTCAGGTTTCCTGAAACTACCAGAGCCTCCCCATCGCTCCACAGGCTCAAACCTTTTCCTGCCCTTCGTCAAGAACAGACCCCCTCAGCCCCCGGTCTATATGTTTAGTTGTACTGTGCTAGACAGCATCAGCACCCCACCAGTGGGAACCCTCACACGCGAGATGAGTCATTCTCTACTGCTGTTGCCTACCCTGCCCCGAAGCAATAAATAAATGACTCATAAATAGGTATTTACCCAGTTCTTCTTTCATCATTGGCATTGCTGCCCGGCTTTATTATTTTATCTTGATTATCCACGAATTGATTAACATAAATAAAGGGTCCGACAGGAGTCTCTTGTGCAACTTAACACAATAACACGATTTTTTATTTATTTTTGTAATTTTTTTGCAATAGCGGCCGCAGTTTTTGACCAATTAAAAATTCCTTTTCCAGAAATTACTTATTTATTCGACTCAGAGAACCCCCAGGATCATGGGAAACCTAAAATCTTAATTTCCAAATTTTGCACGAATAAGTACCTACCTACAATAGGTAGGTAGGTTTTCTCAACAGAAAGTAAAAACGTCAATGTTAGTGTCAGGAGTCTTCACTCGTCTTCACACCACTTAGAATAAAAATGGTGTCACTACCGGCACTAGGGGACGCATTCAGAAACAGTCATTTTATTAATATATAATATACATCACCTTGACCTTCCAAATGCTCTTGCTTGACTTCTGCCTGTCCGGCCATAATCCTTCTATATTCTGAGTTATTTTACGTTGAACAGTAACCGAGGAAAATGTCAAAATCAATTAAATTAAGGGTCAAAGCCAACGCTACCACTATTTTTTATTTTTATTAATAGGTATACGGCCATTTTCTGTTTAGGGCCCTCTTTGTCGCCAAATTTTTAGGTGTTTACAGGCCCTAAAGATTTGACTAATCGTAAGAAAGGGCCCAAAAAAAGCAACAAATATGGCTGACTTAATTTTTTTAAAATCTTAATTTGGATTTGAAGATGGATAATACCGTAAAAGAACTAAAAAATGCCTGAGCCTAATGTTGTACTGTTTTACAGATATCGTTCTGTGAAGGAGGAAACTGGAAATGATTACGAAACGCTATCACAGGGTCAAATAAAGCAAGAGAAAGCTCGACATTGTTCCCGTAATGCCATTACGTCGTCTTCAATTCGAGTGCCTTCTCTGTTACACTTTAACCAGTGGTAGTGAAAGATTTTCATGTAGCGACTGGGAAAAGAATTACTTCATAAAGGGCTGCAGGGTGATTCGCAGCGGAAAGAAACCTTTCTCCTGCAAACAGTGTGTAAAGAGATTTACAAGTAAAAGCTCATATTACTTACGAGGATTCATTTTGGGGGAAACAACTTGTCAGTCATTGCCGAAGGTGCCGGTGAAAATTACAGTCAGTGTCTAATTCTCGCATGGCCTACTGAAGGACCTACGGAACTAAATAGCACGACCGCCAATGGCAGTGGCTGCTCTAAGAGCTAAACATAGTACCTATGCTAATCGAACGAATCACAAAATTCTGCGAATAGGGCACTATGTTTAGCTCTCACTGGAAAACGAATTCCTTGGAGAGATAGAAATGGTGGTGCAGTTCCCCTGACTACAGTTTGCCATGGGATCGGGGAATAAAGGGTCCGACAACAGTCGCACTTAACTTTCTCGCACTGTATGATTTTTTTTTTTTTTGGGATTTTTTTGAGATTTTTTTGCGGGCGTAATTTTTAAGCAATCCAAAATCGGTTGAAAACGACCCAAGAGCATCCATCTGAGATCACTCCTACCAAGTTTCATGGCTGTCATTCTATTACTGTAGTCCCAAATGCGTTCCGACCATTCAAAAACGTGGTTTCTCATTCTCAACTCATTTTCAACACTTTTTTGACAAAAACGGCCGTAATTTTCAAGATAACAAAATTCTGTTAGACAAATGTTTAAGTTACGTAGTTTTAAACAAATGTACCGAATTTCATGACAATCCGTCAATATATGTGAATGGCGCCGAAATGATCGAACTTTGGTCCAGAACGGCCGTAATTTTCAACCAATTCAATTTTAGTTGCAAATGACCTCGAAGCATCTACTTGTCAACACACTTACCAATTTTCAGTGTTATATATTGAAAAGTGTACCGTCGGCGCTTGTCCGGCTAACCAAAAACACGATTTTTGAATTATTTTGGCGGTTTTTTGACAATCGCGGCCGCAATTTTTGAGCAATCAAAAAATCCTTGAAAATGCCCCTCGGCAGTAATTTTAGACAGGTCCATACCAAATTTCATCAAAATTGGAAGAACGGTATAGGCGCTAGAGCACTGCACGGACTGACGGACTGACGGACGGACAGACTTTTTCCAGAAACCACTTTTTTGGACTCAGGGGACCCCCAGGATCATGGGAAACCCAAAATCTCAATTTCGAATTTTTGCACGAAAACAATACTTTCTCGCCATATATGGCTAGCGAGAAAGTAAAAAACAGGTAGAAATGTATACAAACATAACTGTTGCTCTATATTACAATTAATAGGTACAACGGGTTGACAAGGTTCCGTTTTCGCAGGATACAAAGAACTAGGTACCTAGTACCTACCTATCCGATATAATCATAACCAACCTTGTGATATAAGTTATTTGCCTTTTATAACCATAAAATTATTAAGCGCACGCTCAGTAAATTGTAAAGTAAAAATCATTTTAAAAGATGGTACCAAACGGGGGAAGAAAAAAAATCAGCAGTCGAGATTTCCGTACTTCATCGTAAGTTCTTGGAGAAATATACACACGTGGCACCAGAACGGTTCTTTCTGACGACACCGTTGGATATTTAAATGCTCTGAAATATAATAAGTCCGAAATTCACTGGCTATGTTGTTATTTTACGATCGAGTGATTTTAGTCTATAAAAAATTTGTCCAAAATGACTCGATTGTAAAATCACAACCAAGCCAGTTAATTTCTGGCTTTAAAAAAATATCATACTCGCACTTCAGAGTATTTAAATATCCAACAGTGTCCTCCAAAAATGGGCGGGAAAATCTTCACACAACAGTCCACGTCAATCTTGGATGAAGGTAACGTCACCCATTGTTCTAAAAAAAACAAAAAAACACGGTTTCCATTTTTTTTTGTTTAGACCAAGAAGTAAGTAGGTAGACTTAACAAGAAGGGGTCACAATGATCTAAAAGAGTTTAGCAACGGCAATTGAAATTTGTGTAGTCTATCCACCCCTGGATATCACTGACGCCACCCTCATACAAGACTGACGTGGACGGGAGCGGGAAATATTGCAACAGAACGTAACAGTTTTTAATTTAAAAAATCTATTATTTGTCGCAGCGATCAAACATGTGAATGCCACCACGTCCCAGCAGCTCTATAGCGGATCTTTTTATCACGTGATAACCGGGAATCGCTACCGGAACTTGCAATAGTATTCTCCCTATATTTCGGTGATAAAAAATCCATAACTGGTGCTTTGTGAAACTTTTCAGGCTATGGAGTCGAATCTATTAGGCTGCTTATTGACGTTCTTTAGTGGCACTTTTCTCAAAAAGAAAAACCTAGTTTATGTAGTGATTTTACGATCGACAGATTTTTGCAATAAAAATGAAAAAAATCACAACATATTAAACTAGCTTTTGACGTTAAAATACATAAGTATTAATAATATCCGACAAGTTTCTACAGAAAAGTGTCATTAAGGGTCCGCTATACCTGACGGTGCATTTTTTGACGCCCATAAGATTAACATTGCGAGCGGCGATTCATTTTCAAGGTTTACCCTTGGTTGGAAAGACACAAAATTTTGCCTGTACCTAGCCCTAACAATGTTCTAGGGAGTGTTCGAAGCAGATTTCCCAATTTTTTTACTGGTTTTCAGGATACAGCACTTTTCATGAGGTATGCGATGCTAGCATTTGCAAAACAGTTGCAATAAAAGAAACCAGTGAGAAATTGGGAAATCTTCTTCGAACACTCCCTAGAACATTGTTAGGGCTAGGTACAGGCAAAATTTTGTGTCTTTCCAACCAAGGGTAAACCTTGAAAATGAATCGCCGCTCGCAATGTTAATCTTATGGGCGGAAAAAAATGCATCGTCAGGTAAAGCGTCCTCTTAAAAAAGGCCAGTGTCTAGCAGGAGCCTATTCCGGATCTGTTAAAGCAGAGTTAACGACAGATGACGACAAAGTGGTTTAGTTATATCCTTGTTTTAGCGTTTTAGCTATTTGTTTACGTTTTTTCTGCACACTTTATGAGGAAACTATACTTCAGAACATTTAAATATCCAATAGTATCCTAATAAAAATTTGTAGGAAAAACAAACACGACTGCGTAGACGCCCTTAAGAAACGGACAAGAGGACTGTGATGCGATAGGTCGTTGCATGAGACTCTTGGGGAGAGAACTATCCTGTGCTTTCATGTGTTTCCCTTGGTGTAACAATTGTTTCCATGGTACCGTACGTCGCTACTTTACATTTGGTTTTATCGAAACTATCAGACAGCTGAGACTGCCAACAGAAATTAACTTATAAACAAAATAAAACAATAAATAAATGAGTTGCGTGAGATGTAAATGTGTGGTACCTTATCTAGAGAATAGTGACTTCAGCAGCCCAGCCTCCTTACCCAAATCAATCAACATGGCAATACAAAAAACTTGACATTTCACCGAGACTGAGGGAGGCCACTCCCAAAAGACGGAATACATTTGTTGTTTGTTTACGTTTTACCAAGCATTTTTTGAGCACACTGTTGGATATTTAAATGTTCTGAAATATAACGTCTTCTTAACGTTACAAATTAAGTGGTGATTTTGTGGTTTTACAATCGAGTGATTTTCACCAATAAAAAATTTGTCCAAAATTACTCGATCGTAAAATCATAACTTGGCCAGTTAGTAAAAAAGACAAATTATATTTCGGAGCATTTAAATATCCAAAACATGGTCGAAAAAAAAACGTCAACAAATATCGAATGTACATTTCGTCTCAATGTGTCAATTCTTCAGATTTTCTTTACAGCTTCACAGGAGGAATTGGATATTAGATAGCACGAGACAGTGGAGGGGATGGGGTGGGGGGACAGGCACGGGGTTTACTCAGTCGATGATCACGTAAGGCAGGATGTGCAGGAGCTCTCCCTGGTAGGAAGTCCGGGACAGTGTCTGATGCCACTCCCTGAACGGGCAGTCTGCTGGGCACCGGGACTCAGACGCCCCGAACGTGTCAGCCAGCGGGACTTTGAGTCCGTGTGCCGGGTCACTGGCTGCCCCGCCGTCCGTCCGGTTCCCGTTAACACCCTCGATGTGTTTCTCCAGGAGACGCCGCACGGCTTCCTCCGTCACAGGCTCTGGTGACTCCGGTTCCTCGTCCTCACTCCACGATATCCCGTCCGGGTCGATGGGCGGTAACCGCGCCAGAATTTCGTCTACAGTTGCCGGCACCACAGGCGGTTTTTCCTGCGGTTCGTCGTCTATGAGTTCCACATCGACGATCTCAGAGCCGGCCGGCGAGGGAGGCGTAGCTGGACGCGGAGGCGTAGCTGGACGCGGTGCTGGAGACGCCGCCTTCTTTACAGTCGGTTGATGTTGCTGCCGGGACGTGGACTTGGACGAAGTGCTTGGTTTAGAACTTGATACGGATTTGCTAGAGGAAGATTTGTTAATGCTAGGAGAGATTTTACTGACACTCGGCGCGCTAGGGGAGGGTCTGCTGACACTCGGCATGGTAGGAGAGGGTCTGCTGACACTCGGCGCGCTAGGGGAGGGTCTGCTGACACTCGGTGTGGTAGGAGAGGGTCTGCTGACACTCGGCGCGCTAGGGGAGGGTCTGCTGACACTCGGCGCGCTAGGGGAGGGTCTGCTGACACTCGGCGCACTAGGGGAGGGTCTGCTGACACTCGCCGCGCTGGGCGAGGCTTTCCTGGAGCCGCTCGGTGTGCTGCCCGCAGATTTATCGGGCGGCCGGGCTACCCCAAGACTACTCAGCGTTTTGCTCCTCAACAAATCTAAACTCGACTCTTGCTGGATGCTTTGCAAGAGTTCGCGAGTTGTTTTGACCTTGGGAGTCCGCACGACGGCGTCGACAGGCACTTCACAGACGCCGTTAAGGCGCGAAGGTAGGGAAGGCTCAGGAGAAGTCTTTCGAAGCCGCTTGTTGGCAGCACTAGTCTTAGGCACAAGGTCGCTCGAGGGCCGCTTGTGTTTGTTTTTGTTTTTGGGCGGGCGGCCGCGGGGGCGTGCGGAAGGGGCCGCAGTGGCGGGGGGGCTGCTGCTCGGGGGGGCTGCAGTGGCGTAGGAAGAGTTGGGGGGTCGCCCTCGCCCGCGCGGTGCCGGCGTCCCGTTGTCCAGAGGCGTCGTTGGTGCGGGGGAGTACCCTTGTAACCTGCAACCCCACCAAAATGTAGTACGGTTACCATACCAACCACGGATGCATATTTCGTGACCTTTGCGCACAAGAGGGTCATCTGGTCACAATCACGCCTGACAGTTGAGATTTACCCCAGCCGCTGAAGGTCAGGTCCCCTTCAGAGCTGGCAAAGCCCATGGCCAAGTAAGAAAAAGTCTCGACACCTGTATAACCGGTAACTGCACGGCCAACAGAGATATTGCGCACAGTGGCAACTAACAGGCCAGCAAAGAGACCATTTCAAGAATTATCTACCGTGCTCAGCTGGTACTACTACCAAATACCAGCTCCCCACCCATCGTGTTAGTACACAACTAGTTTTGCCGACCCACCACAGCCTCGATATACAAGCTGAACACAACAGATGTGAATGCCGAACAGAAGAACTGATCAGAATGTTAGTGCCCTCTCAGTGTTTCTAACGGCAACATCCAAGCCACTCAGCTATCGAGGCTGCTAACCGGAAGTTAGTTACCTGGGAGAGATGGCAGGGGAGCCAGCCAGCTTGGCTTCGGGCGAGAGGGAGTTAACCCGAGATGCGGGGGACGCGGGTTGTGACCTTTTTGCAGGCAGCCCCGGCGACAGCTGCCCCTGAAAAATAAAAAATGAAAAAATAAAGCACAAACTGAAGTTCAAACCTTTGCTGCCAGCCTCTTAAGGTGGCCACACACGTCAGGAATGGGAAGCTGGAATGGCAACTCATGGATGTTCCCACCTCCTTGCAGTTGAAGCCAGTCACACTAACAAACTAAATTAGGCGAGTTACGATGAATTTCACCAGATCTTCAAGTATACTATTATGTCTCCTAACGAACAGATTTATCTGATGGTATGTTTAGCTTATGAGAAGTATCCACTAAACCTTGCGATAGCACTTGTTAGGAGACACTGTTGTATACTTCAAGATCTGGTCAAATCTACCCTTACGCGGTCTGTGAGTTAAGATGACATGGCAGCAGTCACATTTATTTGTATTATCCTAAACCAAAACAAAGCACTTTCTCTCATATTAGCCTACCTATCGAAATAAAAACATGGCAAATCATCAGACAATTCCTTTAAGTAAAAAGTAAAAATTCATATAACTTTTGGTTACTTCACAGTGTTTGCACTACCAAACATCAACAAATCCACTGAACAAAAATGTGGAGCCTGTTGATGTTCGGTTATTCAATGATTGTGATGTAACCAAAAGTCATTTTAATGAATTTTTTCTTTTTTACGTTCTTAAAGGAATTGACTAGGCAAGGATTTACAATATTTGTATTTCAATAAGAAGGCTAGTTTCTATGATAACGTGACAAAAAGTGCTTTGTTTTGGTTCAAGCGAACATAAACAAACATTACCCAAAAGTATTTACTTGGAAGTTAAACATCGTCGCCATGCGTTGCTAGGGAAATAAAATTCCAACTGGAATTCATAGAGCCAATGTAGCACCCATGTTTAATTTACACTTTTAGGTAAAAAATTCCAGCAGAACTAACCACAGCCTTAGGGGATTTGTTAGCCATAACTTTTTCTTACCTTATGGAGAGCACGGACGCCATTCCCCCCGGCCGCGGAGTCAGGGACGATCAAGTGACGCCACTTTCGCACCAAGTCCTTCGCTCTCTTTGCGACATTTTCATTACAAGTCTTTCTTCGTAGTTCGTTGACGTACTTTCCCAAGCGGGTCGACTGAAACACAGAAATATCTTTAAGACCGAACATACATTCGCTATTTGTTTACGTTTCACACTTTCTGTAGAATAATCCGTGTTGTGATTTTACGATCGAGGATTTTTGTCAACAAACATTTGTCCGAAATTAACCCATTGTAATAAAATCACCATAAAATGTGATCTATTTTAGTGTTCTGAAATATAATATGTCTCCCCAAATAGAGCCTTAACTACATTATAACTTGCCGTTAAATAACAGATAGTGATGGCAATAAAAATAAATTAAACGCTTGCTATGTAGGTAACTTAAACTGAAATATCCTAAAGTACGAGAGGGGACAAGCTCCCCACCCAACGGGATAGTAAACGACGGGGACCCACAGTTTTAAGTGGGTTCCAAACCACCATAGCCTCGATACCTATACATCAGATCAGAAAAACTTTAATAGGATCGGGATCGAACCGGTGTGACCCTCTCAGTGATCATCTAAAGGCAACCGTCTCGACCACTTGGCTATTAAGTAAGTATTTAAGTAACTGGGTACATACTTCCAGAGCCTCCTTCGTAATGGGCGTCTGCTCCAGAATTCCAATGATCTCCACCACCACGGGCATATTAATAACCTAAAACACACGAAAAATATTATATTTCAGATAAATACCAACCTATGTAGCCACGAATGATCCTGGAATATAAATCCATAAATAAAAATCTTTCGTTAGGTACCTACAGCTCTGACCAGTTTTCATGGCAATGGGGACTACAACGAAGCGGTTAGAGCCTAAGGACAACCTGCTCAATTTGTGGACTTGGACGAATTACAACGCAAATTTAGGCCACGGGCTTATATCAACGAGATTTCAGACTTTTTCATTCAGAATTGAGAAAATAAGTCCTCAGACCATAGAAAAAGCCAACAAACATTTCGTAACGCGATATTACATCCGCCTTATCGTAGGCACATAACCACTACATTCAATCCACGTAAAAATCACTGTCCTAGGTACTAAAAACCAAAAATCCGTAAAATTCACTCGTTTTAACACAAGAAACGTTCAAATCCACCTCTAAACTCCAAAAAATAGTCCAGGCTAAAATCGGGTTAGGCATGGTAGAATAAAGGTGCCATTTCAGTTGGTCATTTTTACCCTTTTCACCCGCCGTACAGGGCTCAAATTTATGCAAACGTTAGCTTACATTGTAGTCGTGATCTAGGGCTCTAAGCAGTGCGTCCTTTATGTCCTGGGGAGAGCGCTGCATGGGTAAAAAGAACGGACGAAAGATGTGACATGGGCGAAGCTCGCAATGGCCGCCACATACTAAATGTCGCTCGGCCGACTCGCGGGGAATGAGTCGGCCTCTCGGCTCGGAGCCGACTGTTCGGTAATCCTCGGCCCCGAACCGAGCACACCCGAACATTCCCGAACGCCCCCGGAAACGCTCGAAGATACTTCCCGCCTTTTTTAGGGCCCTTTCCAACTAATTATTTATTTTTTGTGCCCACTTCTAGCAATTTTTTAAACTAAAACTTCAAAGATAAGTAATTTTTATATACGTTTTTAAATAATTTAAACATAAAATACCTTTTTAAATAGTTTTTATTGTATTAAAAACGTAATATGAATGAACTGATTCAAAATAGTACGTGTAAAAATTTGGCGCCATTCGGCAAGATTATTACATAAATACTTTTTATGACCACTCTTTTTACATAAGAACGCTTGAAAGTACTTTTGAAGCGTCTTTTTTAAGAATTTTTGTAGTCCCTAATAATAAATATTTTCCAGAAAATCTGATTGTAACGCGCTTCGAAACACGGAACTCCAAGAAAGGGGCCAGAATTTTCAGCTAAACACCAGAGAACAAATAACATAAGCTAAACATAGACTAGTTGAGAAAAATATAATCTAATTTTTACCCAAAAATACGCAGTTGAAAAATTAATTAAAATATAATATCTTGATAATTTGTTATAAATAGTTCAAATAAAATTTCAGTATTTTATTTTATCGAAAGAAATTATTTTCTAAAAAAAATTGTTCCAGATGTGAAATGTCGTCTGCTGTTTGTTTAGAAACAGTGCAAAATGGCGAGTAAAATAGCTTCAGCCACAGTTAGAGCTGTCAAGCTAAAAAGAACTTTACCCACTAGAGCTGCACTAGTTCTTGTAAGTATTTTCGTTTCTATTGTCGTGTTTTTAAATATTAGAAAACATGTCATTGGCATTCAAATAGGGGAAAGCGTAAGTTGCGTGTGTCACCTTCTGTCACCTCTATACTAAAACTGGAATTTTTTGGAGTGGAATAGTTGGATTAGATAGACGAAAGCCAGTGATTGGCTATACCTAAGGGCGCGTACTCATTTAGTTCCAATCACAAACTCTTTCTGACATTTTCACTACAGTACCTATAGGCCGTTGAACAATAACCTAGATTTGGAAATTGGGTGTAATGTCGACGCGCCGTAATGCTTTGTAAACTTTTGTTTCAGACGCCAGCGGCTGTAAACAAGATCAAATCGATTCTAGGAACAAATTCTGATTATGTAAGTTTACTTTAGGTACCTACCTAGGTACCTACTTACTTTGCCCTACCTACCTTACGGTGTCTGTATACGATGCTTCTTGGACGGCAGTTTGGGTTACACGCCTAGTTGGCATTGCAAGCCCACCATTCTTCTAACCAGCTTTACTTCTTCTCAGCTGTTTTAATGAAAAGGAGAAGCCTATATCGTCACTTGTCATATAAATCCAGTAGCATCTTCGACAGCTGAGTGGCGAGGTGGCTGTCTTTAGAGAAACACATCAGTTCGATCCCGATGCTACCAATGTTTCTCATATCGGCATTTGGCATTGAAATGTATCGAGATTCATGAAATGGTGTTTCAGGTTGGACTGAAAGTCGGAGTGAGGCAGCGGGGATGCAACGGGCTGAGCTACACCCTAGACTACGCTAAAGAAAAGAGCAAGCTGGACGAAGAAGTGGTCCAGGACGGCGTCCGGGTCTTCATCGACCGTAAGGCCCAGCTCACACTCCTAGGAACCGAGATGGACTACGTCGAATCAAAACTTAGCTCCGAATTCGTTTTCAATAATCCCAACATCAAAGGGACGTGTGGTTGTGGTGAAAGTTTTTCGGTTTAGGTAAAAAATTTGCCTAGTCAGTGATTTTTAAGGTAGCTTAACTCCTTAGCCCCTGTGTTGGATCTTTCTTTCTTACCTAAGCACGTCTTCTTAACGTCAGAAATTAACTGTCTGTGTTATGATTTTACTCGATTAATGAAATTACAGCATAGCCAGTTAATTGAAAGGCATATTATATTTCAAATCATATAAATCTCCAACAGTGTCCTCAAAAATGGTTGAAAAGAAATCGCCACCAAACAGCAATTGTATATTCCGTCTAAACACAGTGGCTAAAACTACAATGTAGGTTTGCCTATAGCGCACTTCCTGTAAATTTTATGTAAATTATAATTTGTTGATATTTTTTGTTTATAATTTACGTACGTATTTCTTAATTATTGTGTAGGGTGAATGAAGGAGGCCGTCCAACTAGCCGCGCCGCAGTTTTCGATAACATGGAGCAGGATAATGCGATGAGCTTGCCCTGGCTGACGAAGAAATAATACCTATAGCAGGGAAGAGCCGGAGAAATTTAAAAAAAAGTAACCTAGCCAGAGTAAAAATTCGAAGAGATGTACTTAGCGGGATGAGACCCCCTATGTATTCCTTCGTATGGCTCGGGTTCATTCAAAACATAAACAGTCCACGTCCCCATAAGCGAAGTATAGAAGAAAAAGAATGCACAAAGGTACCACACAGTACTTACACGTAGACTAAGAAGACACAGTTTGCTATATGAAAGTGATCAAAGACTAGGTTATGTAAGGAGTCAGGTCTTACGTCTTATGAGCAGAAGAAAATCCGCATTCGGCAGTTGGCAGTGTGGCTGTCGGCGCAGCGGCAGTCTACTTATAAAAGCAGAAGGATAAACTCAGTTTTCCCAGTGTGTGTGAAGACAGTTACGCGTGAAGTTGGTAAGTGCCCATTCTATCTTTTAGCTTAAGTCATTTTTCGGTCTGGAGAAATCTGGTAGGTATGTCTCGGAGCCTTGACACTGGAGCGAGGATTGAGGTACCTAAGAACAGGTTGACCAGGCTGACCTATAGGAACTGAACGTGTTCAGGAACGCTTTCCCTAGCAAGTAGGTCGCATTTCCCGAACATAAGAACGCAGATCTAATTTCAGCCAATCACAGACGAGCATTCTGCTCCGATCTAAAAACTCGATTTTCCTATGTAAACTTTCCATATTTTGTAAACTAACTTATTAGAAACGTAAATAATAAGCAAAAGATAAATAAAGTAGGCAGTAAAGCCCTTTTAATTGTAAAATAATAATTATTCTGACCCTAGGTCAACTTGGAATTGTAAGAAAACAATCAACCAATGGGAAACGAGAAAATTTTCCAGCAGCCAATCAGAGCAAAGCATAAAAAATTGGCTGCTGGCTGTCTATAAATACCATGTCATTATACGAAAGCACTCACTTACCATCCAACAGCCGACTTGTCACTACCTCAGCGAGGAAACCCAGTCCTAGGGACATCCACACCTAATGTCTTTTTAAAGACTTATAATTCCACGGTTCTTTTAAGAACTTAGTCTCGAGATTCTGAAGTCTTGGAATTCTGTGTACCCAGCGCCCCAACATGGTCCTTCGAGCCGGATCGGCCCAGATACCAAAAATCAAGACAGCTCTCAAGCAAGCCAAGCTGCGGGCAGCAGTTTCCAAGAAATAAGAAAATCGGGCTTCAAAGACGCCCTGTCAGCTCATCCACGGGGAGTCTTACCTCCTGGCCAGCGTGGCCGGGTGTGTATTTCGGCCTCTGCGTGACAGGGGGTCCTACGACCTCGGCCACCGCCCAAAACTCTTGGGTCGGTGGTGGGAGAGGCAGGTTAGCGCTACCACATTGCACGGTGGGTTGCGTGGGAGACAATCCACTAACCTCGTTAAATGGTTGGCGCCCCGGTGGCGTTTTATACCTATGTGCCGCGTGCACTAAACGCGTCCAGGCGTCCGTCTACAGAGTTGGCCAAGTGCGGGTGGCTGGATTTCGACTACTACTCGCGTCAAGAATAGCGAACGGTCGGGGACACATGCGTTGTCAATCGGTCATCCGCGTTGGTACACGAGTACTATCCAAGTGGACGACTACAAAGTAAGAAGAAATATTTCCAGGAGTCGTCAACACGGCCCCATCACGGAAGAAAAGAACGGGCCAACCGGCACCGTCGTCAAAGCCAAGTTCTCAGAACAAGAAGCACCAAGATGATGAAAGACTGGACTCAGGAAGTCCAGCAATTCGAGTCGACTAATAGACTCAAATTTTGGAGCACAGCTCCAACAAACCAAGCACCAAGTTGCTGAAAGACTGGACTCAAGAAGTTCCAGCAATCCGAGTCGACTAATAGACTCAAATTTTGGAGCACAGCTCCAACAAACCAAGCACCAAGTTGCTGAAAGACTGGACTCAAGAAGTTCCAGCAATCCGAGTCGACTAATTGACTCAAATTTTGGACCACAGTTCCAACAATTCAAGCACCAAGTTGCAGAAAGACTGGACTCAAGTACCAGCAATCCGAGTCGACTAATAGACTCAAATCTTGGACAACAGTTCCAACAGACCAAGCACCAAGTTGCTGAAAGACTGGACTCAAGCTCCAGCAATCCGAGTCGACTAATAGACTCAAATCTTGGACAACAGTTCCAACAAACCAAGCACCAAGTTGCTAAATCACTGGACCGAAGTTCCAGCAATTACACGGATACAAGTTCCGAAAACTCCGACGAAATGGAGGGATTTCTTCTAAGAAGGAAACAACTAGAGTGGCTGATAGAAAACTACAACCACAAAGTTGATGGTTTGACCAGAGAGCAGGCTATCACTTACAAACCAGCAGCAATAAGACTGGTAGATGATATTAATGATAATATCATGGACATCTTAAAAACATGTCCAGTTCAAGCTCAAGAGGAGCATAGAACAATTTATGAGAGAATGCTAGACAGCGCAATGCTTCTAGTAACGCTTTTCTCAAATGGGGCTACGCCTCGACAGGAGGGATCGGAGTCTCCAATGTCAACAGCAACAGTGCGAACGGCGGCCGGCCCTGCTTTCAAGCTGCCAAAAATGGACTTGCCTACCTTTGACGGGGAGCAGGTGCACTGGCCCGCATTTTCGGCAAACTTCCAGAATATGATGAATCGTTTTCCCGAATTATCAGACGAAGACCGGCTCCACTACCTGAAATCAGCAATGAAGGAAAGAGCTAAAGACATAATTTCTTTCATTGCCCCAGGAGGGGGAAATTCCTTCAAAGAGGCATGGGATTACCTCGAGAAGCGATACAAGAATAAGCGTCATACAATTTATGGCATTGTTAAGAAATTCAAAACTCTGCGACCGCCAACAGATAGGCGAAGCTTTGAAAAATTTATCGACGACATACGAGCTGCAAGAGCTGCTTTTGCGTTGATGGGCATCAGCCAGGAAGACTCCGCTCACTTTTGGAATCCAATGATTCTAGAAAAATGTGATGAAGAAATTAATACAGCATGGGAGAACATGCATGCAGACGACTCGATACCAAAGACTGAGACGCTACTGAATTTTCTCCAACAACGTGCGCAATCAAAAATATTTTCGGAAGTTTCGGGGAATAGCCAGAAGCCATTCTTCCGGAAACCATACTTCGAACAAAAAACAGCAGAGCCTCAACAGCAGGAAAAACAAAACGCGCCAGGGAACCAATCAGCGCCGCAGAAGCCATTTAGAAGCCAAACCTGCCCTGAATGCAAACTGGAACATTACCTGGCGCGATGTCCCGTCTTAAATAAGGCGGAGATACATGACAAGTGGACAATTCTGAAGAAACACAAGGCGTGTTCGAATTGTTTCAATACAAACCACGTGACAAAGGAGTGTCGCCGGCCTGGATGCAGAAACTGCGGCAAGCTGCATCACATAACGCTCCACAAGGCACCTCCAGCAGCGCAGCCCGTTACCTGCGCTTATCAAGAAAAGGAGCCTCCGATTATGCTTGCAACAGCAATCGTCAATGTACAAGACAAGCACGGAGGCTTTCACAAAATGCGAGCTTACCTCGATGGGGGAGCTACACTTTCAATGATAACAGAAGCAGCCGCAAAGAAACTCGACCTGCCAATGGAAAGAATTAACAAAAAGATTTCTGGAGTTGGTGCCGTCAAGCAAAACGTGTTCAAAAGGACTAAGTTAAAGGTGCACTCCACCATCAAGGAGTTTATGTTGCCAGTTACAGCAACGGTAATGCCGCGAATAATGGCGAAAAGTCCAGCAACCAACCTACCAATTCAAAACTCCTGGGACCACATTCGTGAGTTAATCCTGGCAGATCCAGACTTCAACTGTCCAGCCGATGTGGACATACTACTAGGAATGGATGTCTATTATGACATCATACTTCCAGAATTTATCAAGAAAGGAAATGGCCCTGCAGCTCAGAACAGCCATCTAGGATGGATTATTGCTGGTCCGATGCCAGTTGAGAATCACAATGATGATCAAGTTCTCCACGTAGCTGAGATGAAGCCAGACCTGTCAAAATTCTGGGAGCTAGAACAACTGCCAGCAAGAAAAATCCTTACACCAGAGGAAGCAGCTGCAGAAAAATGTTTTCGTGAAACCACCGAGATACTGTCAAATGGGCGGTACTGCGTAAAAATTCCAATGGAAAATGACCCTCCAGATTTGGGGGAAAGTCGCCGTCATGCGATAGCAAGACTGTTATCTCTGGAGAAGAGGTTCAACAAGGAAGAGGACTACAGAACCCTCTATTCCGAAACCATCGGGCAATACCTGAGGAATGGCTACCTGATCCCAGCAGAAGCAATGTGTCAGCGAGCTGTATATTTACCTCATCATGGAGTGATGTCGCAAAGCAGAACGACTAAGCTTCGGATAGTTTTTGATGCAAGTAGCCCAACAACAAATAACAAGTCATTAAATGACGAAATGATGAACGGACCAAAAACTCAGCCCGATCTCATCAACATTCTGATTCGCTTCCGAACATACCAAGTGGCATTGACAGCGGATATAGAAAAAATGTACCAGCAAATCCTGGTTCGAGAAGTAGACCAAGATCTGCAACGAATTGTATGGCGGGAAAATGAAGATAGTCCAATCAGAGACTATAAGCTAACAACAGTGACATGGGGCACCAAGTCAGCGCCATTTCTCGCGACGAGAGTCCTGAATGATATAGCAGAAAGAAATTCTCAATGGCCAGATGTGGCAGAGAAAATGAAAAATGATTTCTATGTTGATGATGCATTAAGCGGGGCAGACACAGTGGAAAAGGCACAGCTGCTTCAGCAAAAACTAACGGAGGTATTCCAGTCAGCGGGCTTCAATCTCCATAAATGGGCGTCAAATGAACCCGAAGTGGTGCAGAAAATACCCAGGGACGACCAAGCGTCGGAAACGTTAATCGCGCAACCAGAAACCAGTACCCTGGGAATCAAATGGAACACAAGGACCGATGCTTTCTCCTTCAAGTTCGGGGAGGCAGTTCATCACAAAAAAGTCACAAAAAGGACAGTACTGAGTGATGCTGGAAGAGTGTTCGACCCTCTGGGCTGGCTGACACCAGTCATGTTAAATGCAAAGCTGCAGATACAAAGACTGTGGCGAGATGGAGTACTGGCGTGGGATGCAGAGCTACCTCCAAAAATCAAGCAAAATTGGAAATCATTTCTAGAAAATTTACAACTGTTGCAACAAATAAACATCCCGAGATGTATAGTGCCTTCACATGCAGTGGGACTCACACTCTGCGGCTTCTGCGACGCATCGGAAAAAGCTTACGCAGCTGTTGTGTACCTGCGGACAGAAACATCGGACAACGAAGTTCAAGTACAATTGGTGGCGTCCAAAACAAAGGTGGCTCCATCAAATCCATCAACTCTTCCCCGTCTAGAACTGTGTGGAGCAGAGCTTCTCTCGCAGCTAGTAGCAACAGTGCAACACAGTTTTAAAGAAAATCTACCGTGTGTGGCTTACACGGACTCCACTATCGCCCTGGGATGGATACAAGCACACCCAAGCAAGTGGAAAACCTTTGTGGCAAATAGAGTAGCTCAGATTCAAGAAATTCTGCCTCCTGACTGCTGGCGCCACGTCCCGGGAGAAGAAAACCCAGCTGACTGTGCGAGTCGCGGGATTACGGCTGAAGAACTAATTGATCACCCACTGTGGTGGTCTGGTCCGTCATGGCTGACTGATGAAAACTTTGCAGCGCAAGAGATGCCAGAGGAAATCAATCATCAGTTACCGGAAGAAAGACCAAGTCAAGTTCTGACCACGAATGAAGAAAATCCAAACTGGCCAGTTCTGGAGAAAGTGTCAAATTTCAAAAAATTGGCACGTGTAATGTCATATGTCCAAAGATTCATTAAAAAATGCAGAAATCGGTCCACTGAAAAGGGACCAATCACAGCCGAGGAAATCAAAGATGCAAAAAACCTCGTTTACAAACTGGTGCAGCACGAAGCTTTCCCAGAAGAATTAAAAGCTATTCACAAGGGACTGCCCTTAAAGAAAAATTCTCCATTGCAGAAACTGAACCCAATTCTGGATAACAATGGAATATTACGAATTGGTGGTCGCCTCCGTCGAGCAGACTTACCAGAAGAGGTGAAACACCCTATAGTCCTACCTAAACATGGGAACGTCACAACGAGCATAATTCGAAATCTGCATCAGAGTCACGAGCATGCAGGACCGCAACTACTCATGGCAATAGTGCAAAGAGAATATTTCGTAACCAACCTACGCAACATGGTGCGAAAAATAACCAGATTGTGTGTGCAATGCACAAGAATTCGAGCAAAAACTCAAACTCAGCTGATGGCAGACCTACCAGAAGCAAGAATCAACCCGTCACGCCCTTTTCACAGAACAGGGGTGGACTTAGCGGGTCCGTTCAACCTGAAAACGGAACTAGCAAGGGGAACAAGACACTATAAAGCATGGGTATGCTTATTCATCTGCATGGCAACAAGAGCTGTGCACCTTGAACTACTCTCCAGTCTATCATCAGAAGCTTTTCTGGCGGGATTTGCTCGGTTTTGTGCACGAAGATCGACTCCAGACACAATGTACAGCGACCGTGGAACAAATTTCACGGCAGCATCAAAATTCTTCAAATCACTACGAGAAGATGAAATCCTACAGTCACAGATTGCCTCAAAAGAAGTCAAGTGGCAATTCACACCAGGCAATGCACCTCATTGGGGAGGGAGCTGGGAAGCAGGAGTAAAAAGTACCAAGTACCATATGGCAAATATTGTCAAAAATCAAACTTTAACTTACGAAGAAATGACGACAGTGCTCTGCAGAATTGAAGCTGTTCTCAACTCCAGGCCTCTGACAGAGCTCACGTCTTACGAGGATGACTATCAGCCTCTTACGCCTGCACATTTCCTGGTCGGTGGTCCACTCACCGCCCCACCAGAAGAAAAAAGCGACGAAAAACTACTCCCCAAACAACGTTGGCAACTGGTCCAGCGCATGGCCCAACATTTTTGGAAGAGATGGTCGTCAGAATACCTAACACGGCTCCAACAGCGACCGAAATGGTGCAGTCCCGCACCAAATTTAGTTCCAGGCCTGCTGGTCCTCATCAAGGATGAAAATCTACCACCGCTCAGATGGAAGCTGGGACGGATATCGCAAGTGCACGAGGGAGATGACGGCTATGTCCGCGCTGTCACAGTAAAAACACAGTTCGGCTGCCTCAGTAGGCCCATCACCAAAATCTGTGTCTTACCTCTCGACGCAACAATAGAAACTTCAGTTGGGACTGAGCCTGGCTCGTCTCAATCTAATAATGATCAACTGCAACATCAGGACGGGGCCGAGTTGCCACCCTGTTCACCTCGTGAAAAATCCAGTAACGTGCCAAAGTCAGTTCGTGCCAAATCCAGTAACGTGCCAAAGTCAGTTCGTGCCAAATCCAGTAACGTGCCAAAGTCAGTTCGTGCCAAATCCAGTAACGTGCCAAAATCGGTTCGAGCCAAAGTCACACCTCGGCTTCCGAGGGCGGCGAGCAGCACACCTCTTGGGGCCATCATACCCCTTGAGGGCGGCGGGGACGAGGCAACGCCCAAACGGCTGGCAATACCAGAATCTTGGGTGAAGAACGAAATGGATGATGAGCCAAGGCGGTCGGCGGAGCCTCCCAGTGGTCCACGGCGAAGTCCACGTCTTCATCCAGGTTCCAGTACCAAGACAAGAAATCAGTCACGTAAAAATAGTTAAAAAATGTACATATCTATCTAGTCATTTTAATTTTTCTTTTTGAACAAAGTTCAAGGCGGCCGGAATGTTCAGGAACGCTTTCCCTAGCAAGTAGGTCGCATTTCCCGAACATAAGAACGCAGATCTAATTTCAGCCAATCACAGACGAGCATTCTGCTCCGATCTAAAAACTCGATTTTCCTATGTAAACTTTCCATATTTTGTAAACTAACTTATTAGAAACGTAAATAATAAGCAAAAGATAAATAAAGTAGGCAGTAAAGCCCTTTTAATTGTAAAATAATAATTATTCTGACCCTAGGTCAACTTGGAATTGTAAGAAAACAATCAACCAATGGGAAACGAGAAAATTTTCCAGCAGCCAATCAGAGCAAAGCATAAAAAATTGGCTGCTGGCTGTCTATAAATACCATGTCATTATACGAAAGCACTCACTTACCATCCAACAGCCGACTTGTCACTACCTCAGCGAGGAAACCCAGTCCTAGGGACATCCACACCTAATGTCTTTTTAAAGACTTATAATTCCACGGTTCTTTTAAGAACTTAGTCTCGAGATTCTGAAGTCTTGGAATTCTGTGTACCCAGCGCCCCAACAGAACGACCACGCCCGCGTAACCTCACCGGCCGGTGCATTAATCATTTCAGAATGCACTCATTTAGGTTATTCAATTTGTTTCAAAGTACCTAGAAATAGGGAAGCGATTTCTCTACAGTGCCAGTTTTCCTTCACAGCGCAAGAATAAGTAGGTACTTAACTGCCCTGAATTTCCTATCCAGTTGGTCTGATTTAGAAGTTCTTTGTGATAGTGACCTTGAGAAACCATCAAGCTGAGGTTAAAAATACATAGATAGTCATTTACATTTCAGTGTCGTGAAAGTAAGTAAACCTACCTAGGTAAGCAGATGTAGGTAAGTAATAAATAACGTTAAGTAATTGCGTTGATGATAATTTTGAGGTACCGTACATGCATATTTAAATCTTACGCAATATTGCATCACATTAAGGTACCTACCTATACCTACCTGCCTACCTACCTACCTAACAAAACTTTATTATGAACCGAAAAATGCCAGTGCCACCATGCATCATAGATGTATCACTTACCTAATATAGTAGCGCCACCCTGACCTGCCTGGCCCGAGGGCATTCTGTGAACAGTGCAGAATGCCCTCGGGCCAGGCAGGTCAGAGTGGCACTACTATACCTAGGTATACCTACCTACCATCCAACATACAACAGTGTCTTCAAACAATGAGCTGAAAAAAAAACGAAAACAAATAGCAAGGGTGTAAGTAAGGTATCAAGTGCAGGTTTATACATCCTCACGCATCAAGCAATTTTATTTTTAATCCCGTCTACAGTCGGTGTAAGGTGACCTACCTATTAGTATTTATACCTACCCAACTTGCTTTATGTCCACAGATATATCTTGGAACCTGATTTCTGGAAGTGCTGCCTCGACTGATCATCGTAGCGTATTACCTGCCTATCCTACGACGCTTTCCTACGTCACGAATTACTTCAGCAAGAGGTTAAACGATCTTCCAAGAGATGGAGGCTCAAGCTGAAGTAGCTATGGAGGTTTCAGCTCCAGGTGAAGCAGCTATGGAGAATCCGGCTCAAGCTGCAGCAACACCGTCTACAATGGAGAAACTAGAAGTGCTCGTCCAAGAAAACAACATGTTGGCTCTGGCAGACCTTCTTCTCCCGTGGCAAATCGAGTCAGTGCATTCACTGCGAGAGTTGAATAACTGTTTCAACCACCTCCTTAACACTTATCCTAGAAAATTTCATGAAATTATGTCCATCAGTTGTTCGTCAAAGGAAACACGGAGAAAGCATATTTCTAGAAATATACTAAACCCTCTTTTCAACCTGAATATGAGCAGAGCAACTGGATATATTTCCGACTTCGAACATTGCCGAGGCCTACTGCCACTACAATCTGTTTACGCTGTTATTATGTACCCTCCGAACGATCCTGATACTGAGAGCTTTGTCAAATCTACAATCGAACGGACTTTAACGGATACTGAAAGATTTTGTAGCGATTCTTGGTATAAGCAATTGGAGAGGGGAGTTGTTGCAATTTCAATACTTTGCAATATTCTCACTCCTTTCATGGTGGAGAAGTTTATCTCTGCTAAAATACCCGAAGGTCGCGGACACATCTACGAATTTTACTACTCGAAAAGTGCCATAGGCTTGATCAATTATATTCTAGATCAGCTTGGGGAAGGAAAAGAGCTTCCGCTGGTTGACAAGCCGTCTCTTCTTAAGATGCTTGTACGTTTTGTTGCCTCTTACGAAGAACTTTCTGATACGAATAATGCGATGTTCCAAGAGGAACTTTACAGACCCCCCGTGCCGGTTACAGACAAGTTGCCTTTCACACCAGAACAGCTCCAGACATCGCTGAAGGTTGTTGAACAGGTGTTAGCCCTGCAAACTGCAGTGGAAGATACTGTCAAGTATTTTTCTATATTACAAAGAGCCGGGCTTACTTTCACTAGAGGTGAAGAAGGGCTCACTGTCCGGGGTCCTGAAAACAATTTTCAGTGTAGACTAACTCCCCAAGCTATCGAACAACTCATTACCGTTGCTCAACAGCTGCGGCAACCTTTTCTTCAAGCTCAAGCTGGTCCAACACCACCAAAGCTGGCAGAATTTGATATCGCACTTTTCCTTCTTCCTAAATTAGTTGAATCAATTGATTCTCTGAAAGGCTTAAATGAACGTGTCAAATCCTATAAGGAGACTAATCCAGCTATTTTTTCGGCATTTGATGGATACATTTCCTCGACACCGGAGATAAGGAAAGAGTATATAACGAGAATAATAAACTGTCTTACAAGATACCGAATGGACCGTTCTACAGGCTACGAGGAGAAACTAGAACAAACTGGGGAGCTACGGTCATTTTACACTAGTATTCTTTACCCGCCGAATGATACAGGTGATACCATTAGCACAGCTATTAGGAACTACAGTGAATCAAAAATCGATCAGACTTTTTCATGTTATGGAAATCGGTACCAGTGGCTGGAGAGAGAAGGTGTTGTCATGGCATGGCTCTGCAGTTCTCTTACTCCTTACATGGTCAACAAGTTTATCTCGGCTGTAGTAGTACGCCCGGGTTACATAAATGAATTCTCCCACGATGTTTTTTACTCCAACAGAGGGATTGGCTTGATTCGTCTCATGCTAGACCAACTTAAGGACGGAGAAGCCCTGATGGGGGTTGATAAGCCCGGTTTACTCAAGATGTTAATACATTTTGGTAAATCCTATTTAGAACTTTGTCCAGTTCCGCTGTTCCAAAAGGACATAGAGGAAACTGATCGAACACGTCCTCCCGATAACTTGCCCTTCTACGTACTTAACAGACCCCATGTAGTGATCACAGACAAGTTGCCTTACACACCTGACCAGCTTCACATAACACTGAATCTTGTTGAATATTTGCTGAGCCAGGAGCATCTTGTGTGGTCGGTCGTAGCAGACAGCATGAAGTATTTTTCTATCTTACAAAAAGGCGACCTACAGTTCACTAGAAATAAACAAGGGATCTACGTCTGTAACCCTAGCAGAAGCTTCGAGCATGTACTAACTGCCCAACCGATCATATGGGCGGCAGAACTGCTGCAAGACCTTTTCACTCAGGATATAAAGGTGAAAACGGAAATAGTAGCGCCAGAATAGAAATACAATTTATGTTTAGCCAAGCTTCTATTTGGAAGGAAGAAAGACTGCAGGTACCGAGGCTGGTGGAAATAGGTAAGCACTGTATTTATATGGAAATTGCAACACCATATTGTCGCCACAACATTATTGTCGCAACCGCCGTAACAGAAAAAATAGGTTGGCGTCCTGAAATTGAAAATTGTTTATGTTTATTGAAATTGAAAAGTAAACAAGTGAGTGCTTTCAAGGTTTTCCATTTTCCTTTTGCCTTTTTTGCCTGGTTTTCGAAATGAGTTAGGATGTGCTGTTGTGTTTCAAAAGTAGTTCATTGCGAAGTGTATTTATTTAGAACTAAGCAGGACAATGCCTTGTTGAAGTCGTGCCAGTGTTTGTGTTTACAAGCAAGAAACAAGAATATAGAAGGCGGTTGAGGTCGACGTTGCGTCGACTTTGTGAAACTGCGCCATATATTGAAGGCGGTGAATATGGTGTCGATAGTACCTGTTAATCTAGCTCCATAGAAATAGGTAGAATATTCTGTCCGCAAGTGAGGTAGGTACTTTCTCGAATAACCAAGAACAGCAGGTGTAACGGTTTAAAAACCTGTCGTTCGGGATCTCACTCCTTGCCCGGCTACTGTGGGGGGTTCTAAAAGTTTAGGAATATTATTGTTTATTGTTTGCTAATTTTAAAATTTATCGTATGGCGTAAAGCTGGTTTTTTTTATTCGGGGCTTGAAGTCACCCACCATTATGAAGGACTAATTTAAAGAGGGGCATGGGGTGAGGCCCCGAGCGGCTGAAGCATTTGGAATCTGAATTTTCTTTTGGTTTAACTTCTAAATTTCCGTGCATCTATACTATACCTCCAGTTTGTTATTAAATGAGAACCCTCCTAAAGATCTTTCCTGTAAACGGAGTAGGCGATTATACAGGGCAGTTTGTTAACCTGAGGTATTTGGGTCCTTTATTGTTGTAGTTCCCGCATGAGTAAATTTACATGCTGAGAAAGAAATGTGTCTTTCTAGTAAGTTCTCGATATTGTTTTGTGCTATGCAAATATTATACATAAGTACCTACATAAATCTGTCACTTTGTATTCTTTATAATATGTAAAAGTATTCAAAATAAAAATACCGTTTGAATGAGTGAAAAAATATGTTTCCTTGATATTTACTTATCCTTAGTAAACCTACTTGCAAGTTGCAGGTGGGAGTCTTAAAAAACGCCAACCAATAGTAATGTGTCGACATTTTTATGGCGTCGACTGGAAAAATTGGACTCATGCGGCCTTTTTTAACGCTCAAAATTTAATTTCCACTTATTTCTCACTCAGCGCAAAACTAAAGCCCATGTTTGATTAACCCATCACCAATAACAACAATCAAGAAAAGAAACAAAGCTGTATACCTAGCTACAGTTCAGTTCCCTCAGTATTGTAAGAGAGTGGTAAGAGAGTGACGTCAGTGATATGCAGGGGTGGATAGACAACAAAAATGTCAATTATCGTTGCTAAACTCTTTTAGATCATTGTGACTTGTGACCCCTTCTTTTTAAGGCTATTCTTGTTCTGAACCAAAAATAATTTTGGAAACCCTGTGTTGTTTTTAGAACGATGGGTGTCGTTACTGCCATCCACGAGCGAGGTGGAGCAGTCGGTGTTTTAAACAAAGTTAAGTTGTACCAAAAAAACTGCCAAAAAATCTACCCCTAAAAAACGTCAGTGAGTTAGGAACTATCAGTCAAAAAATATAAAAAATTGCAGCTGAATCCTCACAACACAAAGCTGTTTATTGACTTTAGTTGACAGCCATGTTCTGAAGAAACTATTCGATATCTATCTGTTCTGAAATATAATAGGTATGTCACTACATTAACACTCTGCGGACGGCAGTGTCTATCAGACACTGTTTTCAACTTTAACTTTAAATATCTTTGAACTAAAGCAGGTACAGTATTGATATTTTATGACTTTGTCTAACTTTTCAACATCTTTCATTTGCACTACTTTTTATTTTTATCGCGAGAGTAGTTTGAGCTGTGGGACATTCACTTACCATAGACGACGGACAGTGTCTACCAGACACTTATGCGGAAACTCACACAATTCAATGGCAGGTCTTACGAGATAAACTAAGCGACACTCATATACGGCTTCAGAAGAAGTATTCCTGTTTTTCGTCATCTTCTGAATGATAATATAGGCAAGAGGACCAACAAGGAAGGTGATACAAGTCAAGGGGACAAGTAGGAGTAGGATAGGGAGCATGACTGGCTGTGGCGGGTGCATGTGCACTGCTTCACCAGGTTCCCTATCCTACCCCGTGTTACCGAAAACGGCGGCGTGGCGCGCTGCGGCTAGATGGGCTACCTCATTCGCATCTGCTCACACAATGCGAACAGCATCAAAAATTACTTCGAAATAAAGTGTAGTTCATAATTGAAAAACTTACGACCAGCTAGAAACAAGGAATAACATAGAAATTGGACATAGTGTCTGTGAGACACTGCCCGTCGTTAACGGGTGCAAGCTTTTGCCGTCCGCAGAGTGTTAAGACAAAATATGCATTTGCTATTTGTTTAAAATTTTTTCAACCATTTTTTGAAGACACTGTTGGATATTTAACGTTCTGAAATATAATTTGTCTCTTCAGTGTCAGAAATGAACTGGCTGTGTTGTGATTTACTCAATCGTAAAATTTCAATATAGCCAGTTAATTTTTGACTTTTAAAAGACATATTACTTGTACCTATATTTCAAAACATAAATCTCCAACATAGGAGGAAAACACACCAGGCTTGTTATATTACAGAGCATAAAAATACACAACAGTCTCCTCTAAAAACTGTTATTAAAAACATCAACAAACATCGTTGTGTCTATCGTTTTGTTCTGATACTAAAGTTGACTTTACAGAAGTTTGGGTTGGTTCATAATGGCTGTTATGTCCAAAATTCGGCCCGTTTTGGGATGTTGTCGCCGTACCTGCCCCCTATCTACCGGATATCTGTCCCTATCTACAGGATATCTCTCACCCCTATCTCCAGGATAAATGTCGTCCACTTCCCTCTCTTCAGGGTGGCACTGGCAATCAGGGTCATCGCAGAAGTCCCCCCTTCCCGCACCCCTGTAGTGTTCTTCTCTATAAAAACGTCCCTCCTCAATCGGCCAATCGTGGTAGCGCTCCCTTTGCTCTCGCTGATAGCCGCCGTGGTATTGTTGTCCCAAAACTGGGTAGCGATATTCCGCATGGGGGTAGTAGCCCCGGTCAGGGAAGTTCCGAGGGGGGTAACCACCCCTGCCGCGGCACGGGCCGGACTTTCGCTTCGGCGGACAACTGAAAGGGAATTGACGGTGTTGATGATCACATAGCTGATCACTCCCGAACAAAGAACAAACCAATCCCTCTGCAGTTTTTCCACAGCATGGCCATCATCACTCCCTGGGAGAATTTATTCAGCTCAATCCCTGGTGTGTGTTGTATAGCCATGGGGAGCACTCCCGAGAGCAACTAGTTATCTCTGGTAGGCAGTTAGCCTATGTTGGAGGATTAGCTACATTTCAAGCCATCATGCTCAGCTGGCACTACCAAATACCAGCTCCCCACCCATCGGGTTAGTACACGACGGGGACCTACAGTTTTAGATGGGTTCCGAACCACCACAGCCTCGATATTAATTTCAATTGACATGCTGAACATATCAGAGGTGATTGCCGATCAGAAAAACTTTTGACAGGACCGGGATGGAACCGGTGTGACCCGGCTAAAGACAAGCATTAGCTAGACCACTCTGCTGTTAGTTGGGCCTTAGCCCCCGATTACACCTTACAATTTCCAATCCTAATATGATCATAAAAAAATATGATCAAGAAAAATTGTAAGGTGTAAAGTGAATTGAGTCAATTATGATACAATTTGTATCGGCCGGTACAAATTGTATCATAACTGCTGCGACTACCTTCCTCTAGGCTGCGATGTGTTTGTTGTTGTTGGGTTAGTCCGTTGAAAATGGCGGCTGAGGTAAGTGGAATGGAAATGGCCCGTATATTAATAGAAAATGTGGAGGAGTAAGAATTTCTATATAACGATGAATTGAAAGAATATAGCAGAAATTATTTAACCTAAAACTGTTCAAAAAAGGACCCTAAAAATCTTCGGAATTTATTTTTTTACCATGTTAAGTTTGCTTCACTGCTAAACATGATCATATTTTTATTGTGAAGTGTATTACAGTTTTTCTAAAATTTTATGATACTAAAAAAATAGGATCATATAAAAATAGGATCATATACTTATTGTAAGGTGTAATCGGGCCCTTAGGTGCATACCTCATGGCGAAGGACACGTTGGTTCGTATGAAGACACTGTCGTGGGGTGTAGCAGGGGTGGGGGTGACGTCACAGGGGGGAGGACTCAGCTCTTCAGGGGGTAGGTACTTCTCAAACAGCCTCATCATACTCTTTTCTTTGCCCCTAAAAGTGAAAATAAATAAATAATACATTTCCATTGAGACTGAACATACATTTGCTAATTTGCTACTACTTGTTTACCTTTTTCTGCAAACTTTATGAGGAACAAATTGGATATTTATAGGTTCTGAAATATAATATGTCTTTTTAACGCCAGAAATTAACTGGATGCACTGTAATTTGACGATCGTGTGATTTCTGTCACTAAAAATTTGTCCAAAATTACTTGATCGTAAAATCACAACTAGCCAGTTAATTTCTAAAATATCCAGAAGTGCCATAAAAAAATGGTCGAAAAAACGTGAACAAATATCAAACAAATATTACTTACGAATCAGCACTGTGGTTGAGTTGCTGATTCCTACCCACAGCGTCCATTCGAAGATCCTGAACGCGACCATATCCTGCCCCGTGATTCGCCGACCGCATCAGCACCCCACCAATAGGAGAGCTTCTCTCTCGGCAAACGTGCAGCTCTTCATTCTCGGATGGGATTTGTCCACCATTCAGAAAGCGTCGATCTTGGTCTACGTTTCCATTGGACATCCGTCCACCAATAGGACGACCATTAGGCTGGGTTGCCTGAAATAAGTAAATAGCTTTTTAACGTACCGGAACAATACCAAACCTGCGTCTAGGTGAAATTCAGTTTCTTCAAATAAGGAAAAAAAAAAATGAAGTATACTTCGCCGGTTGCAGTGCTAACCTTATTGCTCAAACTAAGACAGAATATACATTTGCTATTTGTTTAGTTTTTTCCGACAATTTTTTGAGGACACTGCAGGGCATTAACAATGGTCTGAAACATAATGTACTTATCTTCTGAACGTCAGAAACTAACTGGCTACGTTTTGATTTTAAGATCGAGTGATTACTGGCAATAAAATTTTACACACAGGCACAACATAGCCAGTTCATTTCGGACGTATAAAAGGCACATCATATTTCAGATTACATAAATCCCCAACAGTTTATTCAGAAAATGGTCACCCGTCGGTGATCTAATATCATGTGTGGCCCGTGGCAGCTCTACAAGCTAACCATAGTGTGCTATTCAAACGCAAAACAAATGACTGACAGTAGGACACTATGTTTAGCTTTCAAGGGAGAAAAAATACTATCAAACGAGAGAAATGGTGTTGCAATTACCGGTCTCTATCGAGTATCGCTACTTACCACGGGTACCAACGGTCCACCGTCTTCATCACTGACATCAGACTGACTGCAAAACAAATAATTAATTAATGGTGTTCGGAAGTATCCGAGCTAAGGAAGCCGCTTTTAGGCTGTTGGTATCTAGAATCCCCTAAAACTGTAGGTCCCCATCGTGGGGAGCTGGTATTTGGTGGTGCTGCCAGCTGAGCACGACGGATAATTCTTGAAATGGTCTAGTTGCTCGGCCTATCTTCCAGCTCTTAAGACGGAAGTATACATTTCTATTTCTTTACGTCTTTTCTGACCGTTTTCTGAGGACACAGATTTAAATGTCCTAAAATATAACACGCCTTTTGAACGTCCGAAATTATCTGGCTATGTTGTAATTTTACAATAGAGACGAAAACAATGTTACCAGTCGGAGTCGCAAGGTTGCCCGTCGTAGATTTGCGTGGATTCGTCGCTATGTTCCGGGATAGCTTGCACTTCTTTGTCTACCATCTTGACTTTTTCCTTGTCTGAACTCTCTAGCGCCTTGTGTACCTTGTGCTCGAGCTGCTTTAACCGCGCACATATTCTGTCTGTACTTTGAGTCAAGTCCAACGGGGTGACCGCCCCACTAATGACTTTTCCAGTTTTAGCAGACAAAGCAGCAGATATTTGTTTCATTTCCTGGTAAACAGCTGTCTGCAAAGCAGTGGATAACTCGTTTCTAAGGACACCCAATTCTTCCCTTAGGAAAGTGGTAAGCTCAGATTTAAGGGTTGAAAATTCCGGGAGAAGATTGACTGGGGGGTTGGCTTTTGGTGTAGGTGAGAGGACGATGAAACGGCGGGGTGACTTAGTTTGTGCTGCAGGGGGTGAAGAGCTTATAGGAGTGTAGTTGCACTTGAACCGCAGTGAGTTAGGCATAGGGCCTGAAGATTCATCCCTTATCACTGAGTCATCGGGCACGGTTCTCTGCTTGCACCCCGACCACTGAAATTGAAAATAAAAAAAAATCAGGTCTGGAAAGTAGACCTGCAAAGATTCCCCTCTCAGTGCCCACACACTTGAGTTTCTATGCCAGTTGCAAACACTCAAGTATTCAGAGTATTTGACACTACACTGAAGTTGGGCTTGTGATGCGGTATTAACCAAAACACGCTTCGGAATCGGCAGCACTGGCTGCGCTAAAAACGACGCGTCCTTGTAAAAACCATGAAATCTTTAACTAACAAGCGGTACGACACGGTCGGACAAAACTTTACCTGCTTATTTGCGTGATTCCTAGAAATAAACCCTTGGTTAAATGATTGGAGACGGAAAAACTTTTTGACGCAAGAAATGGCACCAGAATGTTCCCCCGAGTACTTAGAGACCCCACACGACGTACTTCGGCAACCACCCAAAACTACCCCCTAAAAGTAGGTGGGGTGGTTGTCGAAGCTCGGAAAAACTTTTTGACAAAATAAATTGCCTCAGAACGATTCCCCAAGCATTTTGATACCCCATACAACGTACTTTGGAAAGTAACCAAAACTCCCCCCATAAGGGGGGGGGGGGGGGGGGTGGCGAAAAAACATTTTGACCAAATCAATTGCCTCAGAACGATCGCCCGATCATTTTGAGCCCACACAACCCATATTTCGCAAACCACTCAAATCTACCCCCCTTAGGGGGTGGGGTGCTTGGATGCGTTCAGAAAAACTTTTTGATACAAAAAATTGCTTTACAACGTTCCCCCGAACAGTTTGAGACCCCATAAGCCGCACTTAAAAAGTCACTCAAAATTGCCCCCCCCCCCCCCCCCCCCTCCCTGGGGGAGGGGAGGCTCGAAATAAGCCATATACCATTTGTGACGAGTATGGCCGTAGTCACGTGTCTTATCCAGAACTACTCATATACCACAAACAACTGAATCCACTGATTTCGCCCTTTTACAGGTCCAGCAGGTGTATTCCCTTTCTCGAACGCCAGCAAACCCACCCAACTAACACCTTCAAAATTTATTGTAAGAAGAACTGTTCTCCGTATATTGCATCATGGCGTACCTTATCTTCTTACAATAAATTTTGAAGGTGTTAGTTGGGTGGGTTATCTGGCGTTCGAGAAAGGGAATACACCTGCAGGGGGGACTTCCCCCCTTTTTTTAGCGGCCAGGGAGTTATGCGGGGGTAGTGGGTGGTATCATTGGATTCGTAATTATTTGTTCTATAATTGTCTAAAATTGGATCGAAATCGTTAGAGCCGATTTTGAGCAAATATTTTTTTTCTACTTTTTGGGGGTGTTTTAGGGGGGTAACCCCCCTAAATTTAAAAGGGGGGAAACTGGGCTTCTGGATTTTTATTTCTTCCAATTTTAGAAAGGTCACTACCGATTTTGAAGAAAATCGGTTGAAAAGTGTGCCGTCCAGGTCAATGCCACATACATACATACATACATACATACATACATACATACATACATACATACATACATACATACGTACATACATACGTACTGACACGGCGTACCTGACCTCTTCTAAAAATTCCTGGGGGCAAACTTTTCATCGGATGACAAAAGTGAGTTGGTTTTCATATTCCGAAGGCATGGACGTTTCCGAAATGTATATGCAAGTTCCAATCGGTTGTGAGGTCTGGGAGCAATGACGGTTCAAAGTTGACGTTTGCCGAAAATTGGCCCGCACGAATACAATACTTTACCTTACGTATACTCCGTATACAGGTAAAGTAAAAAGGTTTACAGACAAAGATAGAAGTACGTTTCATTCATATTTACCGTTGAATCGTCGTCCATTCTCACTTAAATCACAAATTATGACGGTAAATGCAAAATATGGCAATATGACATTGACATCCACGAGGAAGCCATCAACAGATAAACAAACACAAATTTGTGAAATTTGGCGGTTTTTTTACTTTTACTTAAAAAATAAATTTTTGAAACATCTAAAAAATACGAATTATTTAAATATTTTATTATAAAATTAAATTGTTTTATATAAAACATCAAAATAATTAATCTATAATTAGGCATATTTAACGAAATTGTCCATAGCAAATTTTGACAGATGACTTTTGGCGGCCATCTTGAATTATTATTTGTAAACAAACCAATTTTTAAGTTTTCCGGAAAAGAAGTTAAAACCGCTGTTTTATGCATTTTAGGGGCTCCTAACCGATTATTTCTTAAGCTAAAGTTACCATAGAGGTTAAAATAACCTCCGGTTAAATGAACTAACCTTTTCAAGGCACCTTTCGTCATGTTTGCTCTATTTGGAATCAGTGAACCTGAGTTATGTCAGTGGGATCCGAACGAGCCATTGACAAGCTTTGTGTCTGTTCAGTTGGAGGAACAGGATGGTGTTATGAGGGATTTCCCATGCAGTGAGTGTGGGAGAAGTTACGGGACAATCAAAGCGCTGGAATTACACAAAGCCCGACATGCCACGTTCCTGGTGTTCGAGTGCGAGGTAGGCTGTGTAACAGCTGAGGTTGCACATGTGTTCGATAGTATAGGAACAGCCTCGATAGCTGAGTGATCTGTTGATAGTTGTCTTTATACTATAAACTTCGGTTCGAACCAGATTCTGCCAAGTTTTTCTGATTGACATTCTTATATTGTTATAGAATAGTGCTGTTAGCTGAGAACACTGGGTAGGTACTTCTTGCAACAGTTTAGTTGCTAGCCTTGTCTCCCCACACCTCTAAACTACGGAACTCCCTACAAAAGATAAGACTGATAAAAAGACTGATTGATTCTGGTTGCAGGAGTGCGGGTTTGTTTTCCCCACAAGAATAGGACTAACATCTCACAAAGATTCTCATAGTGTGGACAGGACCCACCCGTGTCGGTACTGCCCAAAGAAGTTCACGAGTAGCCAGGCTGCGAGCAGGCACCAGAAAATCCACCAACAATCCGGGCTCGTGGAGAGAGACAAAATATGCGAAGAATGTGGAGCCAAGTGAGTACATAGGGCAATAAAGGGTCCGACGATAGTCGCACTTGACTTTCTCGCATTTTTTGCGGTACTGAAAAACGAAAAATTTGATTTTTTTGGCCACAAAGATATTTTGGACACCCCTAGGCAATAATTTTACGCATATGCACACCGAATTTGAAGCATATCCATTGAACGGTTAAGTTTCAGCTTACGCGCAAACTACTTGTTAATTCTTTTATTTATAACGGCCGTAATTTTTGGAGAATCAAAATTCTGTTGAAAATGAGTCTGAAGCATCTATCTGAGATCACTTTCACCAATTTTCAAGATTATTGCTGCGTTGCTGTAGTGTCAAATCCATCCCGACCAATGAAAAACGTGATTTTCGTTTTTTCCACTTTTTGACTTTATTTTGCCTATATCTGCCGCAATTTTGAATCGATTGAAAAGTTCTTCAACAAATATTTAAGTAAGGGTCCGATTACACCTTACAATAAATATATGATCCTATTTTTATATGATCCTTTTTTTTAGTATCATAAAAATTTTAGAAAAACTGTAATACACTTTACAATAAAAATAGGATCATGTTTAGCAGTGACGCCAACTTGACATGGTAAAAAAATAGAATTTTGAAGATTTTTAGGGTCCTTTTTTGAACCGTTTTAGGTTAAATAATTTCGTACGTACTCAGTACCTTACATTATGGCTGGATTTAGCTAATTTCGGAATGGAATTAACCAGAATTTTTTTCTGTAAGTTAAACAAGGTTGCCATGCGTTGATAAGGTAAATAAAGTCGGAATTTTGTTTCCCTAGCAACCCATGGCAACCTTGTTTAACTTACAGAAAAAAATCGGGTAAATTCCATTCCAAAATTAGCTAAATCCAGCCTTAGTACCTGAATTTTTATTGCCTCCAGTTTCACGGACAGATCGTCGCTAAAGAAGCACATGAGGGTTCACACAGGGGAGAGGCCGTACGTTTGTGAAGAGTGCGGCAAAGCTTTCTCCAGTTCCAGCACACATGCCACTCATCTTCTCCAGCACACAGGTACTGAATATAGAGGTGTGGGCCGGAAACGCGTTTGCCACGGAGATCACTTTCGGGTGGTGAAATCCATTGTGGTGTAGACCTGGAAAGGCTCCCCTCTCAACGCCCACGAGCTGACTATGTTCTGATTTAAGGCTGTATATACATTCTCGACGAACTCCACCAAAACAACTGTGCGGAAGTAAATATTCGACAAAACTAATGTTTACATATTAGTACCGCCGGAGACTGGTAATTGCAATATCGTATTGGTTGTGTCTACTCTAAAAGCTAAACATAGTGTGCTATTTGAACCCAAAACGAACGAGTGAAAGTAGGACACTATGTTTAGCTTTTACAGGAGAAAAGTAGAGAAATGGTGTTGCAATTACCCACTTCCGTAAGTGAAATAAAAATTGTCAACATGTAACATGTAACCTTAACGCTCAAGCAATTTTGGACCCATTTTTTTATTGCCAAAAATCACTCAATCGTAAAATCACAGACAAACAGCAAGTGTGTCTGGTTCCACGTATGGTTCTAACCCTTATTTTCTTTGATACACAGGTGAGCGGCCCTATCCCTGCGACCAGTGTGAAAAATCCTTCGTGAAAAAGAGTCATCTCAATGTCCACGTGAGAATTCACACTGGCGTTAAACCCTACCTATGCGAGCCGTGCAATAGAAGATTTGCTGATGGCAGCAGCTTTAAGCGGCACCTGAAAAGCCGAAAGCATCCCTGCTGCATTGCTCAGGTATAGTAGGCTAGACCACTTAAAGAAGTATACATCGTGCTCAGTAGCAGGCAGCACTATCAAACACCAGCTCCCCATCCATCTTGATATGCATTTTACATTACATGCTGAACATATGAATGTCGATGACAAAACTTTTGATAGGATCAGAATTGAATCGGTGTGATTAGGCGGCAAACGTTTTAATTGAATAATAATTGGTTCAATTGTTTATAGAATACGGAACAGCTGTTGGAAGAAGGGAAACGTACGCCACAGGAACAACTCATTTTGGGAATGTAAACAAAAAGCTTTATCATCGCAAACGTGAACAACAATTTTGTACACTAGAAGAAAGAGGAAATGTGGCACCAGCATGGTTTTTCCCCTATTTTGCGCGGAAACTATTGGATATCTCTGATGGGATATTTAAATGTTTTGAAATATTATGTCTTCCTCCTGACGTTAGAAATTAACTGTTGTGATTTTACGATCGAATAATTTTTATCTCTAAAAAAAATTCTCCAAAGTTACAACTGACTTTGAAAAGACATAGGTAGGTAGGAAGGTACGTAGGTACATACCTATTATATTTCAGAACATAAGTAATATGTTATTATTTGTTCTAATATTATTATAAACATCCAACAGTTTCCTATAAAATATGGGGAGAAAAAAATATCTTTGTGTCATATTTTTTTATAAACTTTTACTCGGTTAAACTGCGCTGGTATCATTAAACATTATTCATGTATCTATGCAGCTACAGTACTAAGTACTAAGTCATGATTTTCAGTACGTACTTATTGGTGAATTGGTCTGAGCCTGAATAAATTAAATACCTAAGACTGTAAAGTCAACAATGTATGTTGTCTGGAAGCTGGATCCTACTTAATATACATGTTACCCTTCCGAGGAAAATAAAACGTGACATAATATAGAATCTAACTGGGGTTTAACGTTTAACTGAGTACGCACGCAGACAATATTACAATGATCCCTCTCCTATACTTAAACTTTTCAAATATGTGGTGATTCATGCCGTGTCTCATCGACTTCCAAACGACTTCGTGATGACTGAATTCAAAAAAAGAGTCGGGAGATTTATTCGAAAAAGCATTTCAACTCCCGAGATAACCAAGACGTGAATCATGTGACTTGAAGTAGTTGAAGTCACTTCAGCACTTAAATCTGCCATTTGATCCAAATGTTTTAAATTTTCAATAAGCGCCGTTTTCTTTTTAGGGCCATATATTTTTTTCAGGGCCTTAAGTAATGTGTGTTTACGTCACGACCAATCACAACGTTACAAAATTTTCATCGATTTTCATTTCTGATTTCATTTTTCAAAGATTACTACCTAGGTATATACTTACTACTACTTTAATTTTTTTGAACCAAGACTTATTGGAGATGATGTACTGTGCAAGGGTTTCCACACGTCAGACCCCGAGGAAGCTTTCGAAGAGCCTTGGCATTATTGACTGCTCCTTTCTGGTCGGCTTAAGAAATCCGAAAGTTTTCAAAGCCGATAGAACGTTGTTGGCCGAGGCCAGCCCAGTATTCGAGGCCATGTTCTATGAAAGGGTTTATGATGATCACCCGGATCTCCCTCCGAATGCTGTCATGTGCTTTAAAATGATGTTCCCCAATGCGGCCGGCCCATTTTATATGTTCAAGAAGGGCTATGGAAGAGATGTTGACATCCGTGTGCCGGATATCGCGCCACTTGGCTTTAAGGCAATGCTAGACTATATATATGAGGATTACTTTAACATGTCCGACTTGGAAGGAACTCGAGAGCTGTGGATTGCTGCCGACAAATATCAAATTTTGAGCCTTGCTGAAAAATGTGCCAATAAACTTTCAGTGCTGTTGGATGCAAACACTGTGTGGTATGTTTACGAAGCTGCAAAACAATTTTCTCACACGAGTTTGATTGAAAAGTGCACGAGTATTATCGAGACAGGTCCAAGGTTCCCACTGCGTTCGCTGAATTTGACTGAGCTGCCTTTGGAGTCTCTTCTCGTCATCTTGGATAAGGACAAACTTCAGGGAGAATCTGAAGTTGATGTTTTGCTGGCAGTGGAGTGCTGGGCAAAGAGAGAGTGTTGGCGAAAGGGCTTGGCGGAGACTCCAGAAAACCTGCGTGAAGTTTCTTCTCGCGCTGTTGCCAAGATTCGCTTTCTGGCGATGTCACAGGCGCAGTTTACAAGTGGGCCGCATTTTTCGCCTCTTCTGACAAAGGAGGACTCGTTTGCCATTTTCTTTAATTTGTCAGAAACTGATAAAGAGGTGCCGCTGCCGGAGGGATTCTCTACAGAGCGCAATATTCGATGCGTCGATCACCATCCCCGGGAAAGAGGTTCAATTTATTGGTATCACGGTGATATGGCCCGTTCTATCAATAATTAAACCCAGTTAAACTGAGCTAGTAGGTTATATTAAATATAAATTAATGTACCTACAGTAATGAGTTCTGATTTTCAGTACCTATTGGTGAATTTGTTAGGTAGCTAGGTAATAGGTACCTAGGTAGTTATATGAAGAGTTATAGCTTTCGTGGAGTCACTAATAGTGGACAAACTAATACTGGTGAAATCCCCTCTACGCGAGGTTCATCTTTCAATGTCAGAGACTGCGTCTCACTTCGTAGCTCGAGCCTATTATTTCAATTATTAAAATTGTTTAAAAAAAAAGAAATTCATAAAAGGGGCAGAAGGATTTTTTCCTCCGAAGAAAACAATTTTTATTTAAAAACTTATAGGTAGGTATTCAAAAGATTTTTAAGGTTAGGTGCTACCCAGTTTGGAAAATTTCAAAAAGAAAATATTTCAGGGAAATCGATAGCCTGGGCCCCAAAATCGGTAAAAATCTACGTGTTAGGCCCTAAAAAACATGGCAGATGTCAAAATAGTATGTTACATTTCCCCTTTTTTATTTAAAAAAATCATTTATTTATAGGATATTTCCATTTGCTTGCTCATTGTAAATCCGTTAATAAATACCTCGTGATCTCAAGTAATGACTGTTCAGCTACCTGCTAGTGTGAAGGAGGAGTTTGGTGAGTGACAACTGATAACAAAACCCACGAATGATCGACCTAGGTTTTTTTAAAAATGGATTTTTAAAGGTTTGCTTGTCATGTAGGTATTTCCTGCGATGAAGTACGTACAGTCACTAAAAAACTAATTAATTGTGATGTAGGTACGTACCTACTTTATACAAGGAAGATAAGAAACCGAAGGTTCAAGTCAGTACCTTGGCAGAATGCAGTGTGTTTACGTTTGTTTATGTCAGATTTCACGCTGAGCTTCGGCGTAAGGGTTCAAGGGTAACCGCCTAAAGATGGCAACATACGGTGCATTTTGGACGGCTTCCTGACTGGGATGCGGGATGTCAGCTGAGGGATGGCTGGTGCCTACACACGATACAGCCAGCCCCGCATCCCTGTGATTTGTCCTTTATTTACATTATTTATCTTCAACAATTGGACGCCCACCTGGGATGCGTGGAATTCGGTCACGTTAAAATTCCAGAATTGGGACCGCATCCCTTCAAAACTGTCCATCCCTCCCCACTGACAAGACGCCGTCCGTATGTGGGAACTTTATAAGAAGATAAAAAAATATTTCTTTGTTGTCAGATGCTGGCATCGTGAAAGAGGAGTATATTGAGGCAGAGGAGTGTTATAACCAACAGCAGCTTCCTTTACGTTGGGAAGTCAAAGAGGAGCCATGGGACGAGACGCAGACCCACGATGAATGGTCGTGCGACCATTGCGGGCGGATTTACAATCTGAAATTCCTTCTCGAGCAGCATATTAGACTAATCCACCTAGGTGAAAAGCAGTACATGTGTGAGCTGTGCGGCAAACTTTTTTTCTATTGGACCCATTTGTACGATCATTCTAGAACACATACAGGTGAAAAATTGTTCGAGTGTGTGAAGTGTCACGTAAAGTTTGCTCAAAGATCGGTTTTGACTCAGCATAAAAAGTTACATAGGGGTGAAAAACGATTTTCATGTGAAGTGTGCGGAAAACGATTCGCTCGGAAATCTGAATTGAAGGGACATTTTGAAATACATACAAGGGAAAAAACGTTTCTATGTCACGAATGTGGCAAATGCTTTCGAAATAGGAATAGTCTAGATCACCACATTATAATGCATTCAGACGAGAACTCTTTGTTTGTAAGTACTGTGACAGTGCAGTGAAATGGATCGAATATGAATTTGCTATTTGTTTGTTGTTCTGAAATATGATGTGTCTTTTCAACCTGAGAAATTAACTGGCTATGTTGTTATTTGTGTTATATGTTGTTATTTGTGTTATAATATGTTGTTATTTGTGTTATATGTGTTATAATATGTTGTTATTTGTGTAATATGTGTTATAATATGTTGTTATTTCTCTTGTCCAAAATCACTCAGTCGGAAATCGCAACTGCCGGTTGATTTCTGAAGACACATTATATTTCAGAATATTTAAACTTTCTACAGTGTCAGACAATGGCTGGAAAGAAACGTATAAAAACGTAAAGGGTAGAAACATTCGTTCGGAACTAATTGACGAATGAGAGACACACGAATTGGACGCCGTAATATTTTATGATATCATGAGAGAGATGATGTTTACATAAATCTAATGTTCATCTGTACTAAAACAGATAAAGTGCTTACCGACCTAACCAAAATCATTTATCGGGAAAGTGACCTCTATTTTGTAACTTGTAGGCGCTTAGATTATGTTGATATTGCCATCCAACAGTTGATATGATGATCCTGGGGGTCCCCCGAGTCCAAAGAAGTCTGTTCATTCCATGCTCTAGAAAGCCTCATCAATATCACCTTCTTTAGTCGGCGCATAGAATGTTGCAGTTTGATGATAAGGCCCACCGGCATCGGGACTAAAAATTAACGAAAATGGCCAATGGCCTTTGTCAAAAAGGGCGAATATTTGCAACAGCACCGCCTGACACTTTGAGCAAGGTTTCTGGAGTTCTCCCTGGAGTTGGTTCTTATCCAAAATCATGAGAAGAGTCTCCAATGGCAGTTCAGTCAGAAATAGGCTATGCTACTGCTGTAATAAACTGCTGGATGAACATTTACTACATCGTCATCCTAGTCATCTTCTATTTCTCCCTAGGTAACCAACCCGATTCGTAGTTACAATATATGCGATTTTACAATCGATTTTTGTCAATAAAAAAATCTGCCCAAAATTTCCTCAAAAAATGGGAAGAAAAATCATTCTGCTGCCACGACTTACGACTCTTAATGTCAGAGATACTTTACGGTCTTACTGCATATATTCTGGAAATAATAATCTTAGAACTATTTGTTGTTGTTTGTTCATTCAATGTCAATTGTCTTCGTAATGCTCGGGTCGTCCATCTTCTTTTGGTGATTTCTTGCTGATGATCGGTTTCATCTGTCTGAAAGTTGCGACTGTGTTATATGTAGGAATCTACTCTGTGTCTACGGTAACTTGCTACGACCATGGTTAAAAATCTTCTTCTCCATTGAAATAAAAACATCGAGTCAGCTATGGTGAGGCGAGGTAGGTACCTACTGAACAAACATCCGAAATGTAAACTCATGCTCACGCACCCTCTCTCGTGTAGCATGTTACCGAAGACCGAGTAGGCACAAGTTTTATATAGGTATTTACATACAAAAAGGAATGTTTTTCTCAGTCAGTGTGATGAGCAGCTAGCTTGTTTCTTGAAAAACGAAACCTTTCACTCTTAAGTCTTTTTTGGCCTCGTTGATTTGCTGAAATAAAAAAAATATGCGTACTAAGTAGTTATTTTAATGTACATACGAAACTTACCTGACTAGAGTAACCAGTTCCTTCGTTCAGATAGTAAACTTATTTTCCCGAAAAGCAGCCGTGCACTTAGTCTTGCCGGATAAGGGCGCTATAGGGTTGATAACGCTAAAGTGAACTTAAAGCTTTCGGAAAAGAAACATCGACATACAGCATTGCCTATTCAGTTAAAAGCAATTCTGTTTGTTGACGTTGCCAATTTTCAGAGTCTATCTAACGTCAGAAAATGAAAACTAGACTAGTAAGTAGAAAATTATTCACCTCCATCAATTCTTTCGCTGCATCTTCGCAATCATTGAACGTGTAGACTCTCCATAGTACAACAGTAACAGCATACAACTGAAAATAAGAAAAAAATATCACCTACCCTAGCATAACAACAGCCACGAAGCAACATCTAAAACCGTGAAATCATCGAGACTTACCCCAAAAAGGATAACGGAAATTATTGGAAAATATAAAACTAAAGTCCAGTTATCATCTAAAATAGGGCTTGATATTTTTTTGGTAATAATGGCAGACCAAATCCCTAAAAATAAAGCGGCACCCAAAAGCCACTCCAAAAGTTTCGTCATTTTGGAATATTTGTACACAAACATTGAAGCAGAAGACAATGTCACCGTTTCTTTGGCGCAATTTTCAAAAGTTTTTAATTATAAACTTAATTTATAGATTAAAAAAGCTTTTTTATGTTTTTTGTAAACAGTAAATGTTATTTTTTAATATAAAGGTGTGTTAATGTAAATTTTAAGTTTTTTTTGGTGTTAAATTTCCTAAATAGAAGTAACAAATCTGGTACCGTTATACACATTTTTTGAGCTAAATTGAAGTTAACGGGGAGTTAAAATGATTTGAAAACCTTTAAAATATCATACGACATACTTTGAAATAAGAAAAATAATAAATATTATTAAAAACAATAAGAAATTTACGTTTATAGACAACATTTATTCATGATAGTTTTAGTGAATGAAAAGTGTGTTTGTTGTATAAATAAATTAGAATAAAATAATTTTTTATATTCAACATTAGTAGTAAATAAATAATTAAATTAAATATTGAAAATTTCGATGTATGTTTACTTATTTAGATTGTTTACAGAAGACGCATAGGAATTTCAAGATGGCTGGGACTTGCGTGTGAGGTTCGTCAACAGTTTGTGTGCCGTGGCCGTTGTGGCCGTTTTGGCCTTTTTCCTTTTCATTCTTCGTTTCGTTTCCGTCGCGTCGTGTCGTTCTAGTCATCGGAGATGGATAGCACCGAGTACGAGCTCGTTCGCAACATGACACTTCTCTTTTTCTTCGAAAGGCTCATGGACAAAGGCGGCCCACGAACCTTGCACGACCTGAGCTGCCAGTTTGGTGCCAAAGGGTTCACCAAAGAAATGCGCCAAATCGCCGGAGGTTCGCAGAGTGGTCTGAAGAAGTTTTTGTCGCAGTATCCAAGTCTGTTTGCTATTGACGGTGATTTTGTGTATGTCAGTGCGTTTTCTTCGCTACCCCCCGAGGAAGAGTCGCCAAATTCCAGTTTGAAATATGCAGAGAAGAATAAGCGGGACTATGCGGCCGAGGCGGTGGAATATTTTCGGGATAAAATGCTTCAGTACGGGGTTGGGACCGAAGTTCCGATCAAGTCGTTACTGGGTCACCGGTCTCAAGCCAGCCCGGAAGTGCGGCACATATCCGGGCAGCACATCAAGGAGTTCCGGGACTTTCTGGTTAAGTTCCCTGACGCGTTTACTGTAAGGGACGAGTCTGTGATTCTGAAAGAGTACGAGCATCTCGAGTCGAAACCCTTCCACGAGCTCGAGGAAGTTCACGTCGACGAGAAACTCACTTCCAAACTGATTGAATTCTTCTTCCACTGTGTCGAAATCAAAGGCCCGCTTCTGGTTGAACAAATGTTTCACGCTGTCACTACCAATTTCCCTGAGGACACATGGAATTCCATGTTCAAAACGCCGCAGGATTTGGCGACGTTTCTCAAAATGTATTCCGACGTGTTTCAAATTCAGTCGAACCTGATTACCTTAGTAAACCCCGGGAAAACACCGAAGTTTCTGAAAGAGAGAAATAATAATAGTACGGCGGCGAAACCTGTAGGTTTGCTGGCTACCCCACAGCCACCCCTGTCGGACAGTTCTCCGACACCCCCGCAGCTGTTGACCCCCCGGCAAGGGTCACCAGGGTCACCAACCCACACACAAACTCTCAAGCAAAGAATCAACTCGCTGGTGGTCCAAACATTGGCGCACAACTCGACCAGAGAGAGGGTGGCGCCTATGGCGGGGGGAGGAATGACGGATCAGTGGCGTAGCCAGGTTTTGGGAGCGACGAGGGTCCTCACGGGGGTCAAAGACGGCCAGACGGTTAGTATATGAAGGCTAAAAATCTAGGTATGACTCATCTCAGCAACTAGACCATTTAAAGACCTACCAACGCATCGATATACAACTTGATGTGCTGAGGGTGCGTCCCACCATGCCCAGTTAAAATTTAACTGGAGATTTGCCATGTTAAATTTAACTCAAAAGTTAAAATTAACATGGTAAATCTCCAGTTTAATTTTAACTGGGCATGGTGGGACGCACCCTAAACCTATCAGAGGTGAATGCCGATCAGAAAAACTTTGGTAGGATCGAGATGGAACCTGTATGAATTGACTGTCAGCGATCCTCAAAAGACAACACACCTAGAGTCTAAACCACTCTGTATTTCCGTTTTATTAACTAGGTGAGCGACGCCCTGATGGGGGAGGCAGTCGTGGCTGTGGACTTGGAGGGCATCAACCTGGGGGTGAAGGGACAGGCCACCCTCCTGCAGGTGGCCACCCTGTCTGGCCAGGTCTACCTGTACGACCTCCTCACGCACCCTGACCTGCTCCATGCTGGAGGCCTCGCTGCTCTCCTCACATCCCCCCGCGTCGTGAAGGTACGTACCTGTTTTTCATTTTCTTATGTACCAGAGTGGGTCTCTACCGCCTGGGGGGAGACGTGACTGTCGGCGCGATTGTGACAAAATGGCCCCCTTCTGTACAGAGGCCACGAAGATGGCCCTAGCCCTTCTAAATACCCGATTAGTGCTGTGGCCTTATTCCAGCAGCAACTTTTTATCACTCGTGATAACCGCGTGATAAACATTTGCAATGCTATTTTCTCTATGTTTTCGTGATAACTGCGTGATCACGCGTGATAAAAAGATCCAGGTTCGAATCCCGGTCACTGAAAAGTTTCCCTGACTCGTGGTACAGGGTAGGCAGGAAAAACAGTACCTTGGCTTGTCTGTTTCTAAGTTATTTTCCTTTGCTATTTGTTGACGTTTTTCCCGACAATTTTTTGAGGACACGCTGTTGTACCTGAATCCTGAAAGTTAAAGAAGGTTGTTCAGGGCAATAAAATTCCAACTGGCACTCATAGAGCCGATATGGCATCCATGTTTAACTGACAGGTTAACACAGCGTGTGAAAAATTTCTGAAATAACTAAAAACCTCATAACATAACTAACTGAAAACTGACTGAAGAATTCGCAACTCGTACAGCACCTGTTTGCAGACGGTCAAGGTTGACGGACAGTTGACACAAGATAGGTACCTAGAGGCAGGTATTAGGTATAACTCTAATGAACGAGGTCATCATACTCAGGCATTCGCAGGCACCTCAGGTGACATAAATACCTTGCCTCCTAAACTCTAAATTTCGCCTGATGTAGCCCTAGTAATGTTGCAGGAACGTTTCTAGACAGATTAGCTTTTGCATATACAAAACACTTTGGCAAACCCATGACGTCATCCAATATTGTATGAAGAAAAAGAGGAAAATAGTCTGGCTAGATCTGTCCCGAGAACATTACGAACGCTATAGTCCAAGTCAGGCTGGGAGCATACCGATAAGTCATAATTTCTTGCAAATCTAGGGCTGATCAAAACTTCTTCTTGATCAGGGAAATATCTGCTCAGGGTCGGATTGGCATTTTTAGCGTATGGTAGGATATGGAACCCAAATCCGGATCTTCATCAACTGAAAATCTTCAAGAAATTATGACTAATCGGAACGCTCCCAGCCTGACTTGGACTATACGTCTGAGTGAATCTCAACTGTCTTTTCAACCAAGAAAAAAATGAAAATTGTGGGGGCAGAAATGCATCATCAGGTCTTGAGATTTCTGCAAACAATGAATGTGTGAAGAGGTGTATAGGTAAAGACTGTAGGAGACCTTGGGCAAGAGCAAGTTGACAATGACAGCGACAAAGCGACAGAGGGACGCCCCAAAATAGATGATGACTGACACAACTTGCTCACTATTCTGCCGTTTGCGGTGTGCTCATCACCCTCATCTCTCCTTCCATTAAGATGGAATATACAATAGCTATTTGTTTACGTTTTTTCTGACCATGTTTTTGAGGACACTGTTGGACATTTAAATTTTCTGAAATATAATATGCCTTTTTATCGTTATAAATCAACTGACCATGTTGTGATTTTTAGATTGATTAATTTTACAGATTTTTTGTTGACAAATACTTATCACAAGAATTTCTGACGTTAAAAAGACATATTATATTTCAGAACATATCCAGCAGGTTCCTCATAAAATGGGAAGAAAAATCAGTCTGCATTCGTCTTAAAGTAAAATGTGAATGCAGAGTGTTTTTGTTTACATGATTAAGCAATATTTGGAGGGTCGGGTGGTTCCTGATGGAATGCTCGGGATGTCACCGACTGACATCTGTGATGTCAGCCGTGTCATTCTCATGTCTTGTGTCACTCTTGCTTTTGTTTCCATCTCTGATCAGTCTGTCACCGGCAGAAGGAAAAACTATCAAAGATCGATTGAAGATCTTGAACCAGATGTCAATATCATGGATATTGGTAAAATACGAAACGAATTGTAATGAAATCTTGGCAGAGCTCAAGACATTTTCCATGCAGGAATGCTTGGCTACATTATTTTGAGACGCTACTCTACTTTTGAAAAATGTCGCATCACAACAGTTGGGCCCAAATTTACGTTTACTCCATGATCCCAGAATCTAATCACTACTTTTTGAAATTTTTTCTTGCGAATCTTGCCTACTCAGTCCTGTTGGGTATGTGACTGGGGGAAAATTCGACTGTCGGGCGCGGCAGTGAGCAAGTCACCCCCTTGTGTATAGAGCTCACGATGCCATGGTTGATAATAGATAAAAATAACAAAAACTTCCAAATTGGCGGGAAAATATTAAGTTTAGCGTTCGCATTGAGAACTGTTGTGTGCCGTTTTCGCCAAGAAAAATGCAGGCCTCGCTATCTGTGTTGCTAGGGTCAACTTTGATTTTGATTCCTACTATCAACGTTAATTTATCTTGGTGTTTTTTTTTTGTCAAAATAATTTTGTACTACGTACGTATTGATACGAAGTTATTTCGACTTTCTAGTACAAAACCAGCGTAAGTAAGTTGAACACAATAGGGACAATAGGGGGATTCTGATTGTAAGGGAGGGTGGGGGTGGGGGTGTATAGGACTTTGTAATGAAAACTGAGCCAGCTCCTTTATTGTTGTTCTTTTCCAATAGTCATAATCCAGACATAGTGGAGCAGATATTCTGCTTCCCCTCCCTGCAGTTGTTTGTCTCTGCTGTTTTGTATCATTTGTTTTTGGTGGCGCTTGCTGCTGATTTCCTGCCATCCCTCATTCTGCCCTACAGCGCTTCCTTTTCAATAACAATACTATTCCAATTTTTTTTTCGAGGTGAAAAACAATGCTTTTTTCTTCTTTTTGGAGAATTCAGATAAAGTCACTTAACTTCCAAAATAAAGGGTCCGACAATGGTCGCACTTGACTTTCTCGCAATTTTTATCGAAAATTTTGATTTTTTTTTACGTAATTTATTTTTTTTGGACCAAAATTTTAACTTTTTCTAAAAAATAATTTGCCATACACTGGACAATAATTTTAGGCACCAACTCACCGGATTTCAAACATATCCGTCAAATGGTGAAGCGTCGTTCGACGCGCAAAGTACGTGTTTTCTATTTTCCGTGTCACGGCCTTAATTTTCAAGTAATTGAAAATCTATTGAAAATGACCTTGAAGCATCTATCTGAGACCACTTTCACCAATTTTCAAGGAAATCTGTCGATTAGGGTTGTTGCAAATCCGTCTTAACCAATCAAAAACGTGATTTCCATTTATGGAAAATTTTCCTACGATAATGCCAATATTGGCCATATTTATTATGTTGGATAAATTTCGTTCGGTAAAACATCAAACTAGGTTAAAGTACACCTCCCTACCAATTTTTACTGAAATCGATCCAATAGTGCTACCGGAGAGATGACCAACGCGTTTGGGGCCAAAACTGGGCCAAGTTATTGGCCCACCTCCAAATGATTGTAAATGACCTTAAAGCATCTATTCAAAAACACTTTCGCAAATTTTCAAGGTTCCAACTTGATATACGTAGCTTCCAGCCCTTCTGAACTGTCAAAAAACACGATTTTTTGCCTTTTTTTGACCATAGCAGGCGCAATTTTTGAGTTATCAAAATTTATCAAAAAACGGGTCCAGATATTTACATTAGGTACCTACATACCGAATTTGAACAAAATCGGACGAACGGTGTGACGTCCAGTTGCGCGACAGAGTGACGTACGTACGTACGTAAGCTTGTAACCCTATGTAATGTTGACATTCATATGAGCAATTTAACGTACAAGTTCAATCTCGACATTGTCGGGATTGTAATGGTGAGTTAAACATGGTGTCGAGATTCAGTGGACGTACATGAAGCTCCGGAAGGAGACTTTGAAATGAGTTAAAAAAATAGTTTTCAGTGCACTTTTTTCACGATTTCAGTGAAATTGCTCTCAAAATAAATAAAAGTTATTATCTACAGAGGATAAAGGTGATTGACTTGATATTAACGAATTTAGAACCGCTAACTTCTTCATTTTTTGTCGTTTTCTCTTCAAATTCTTATTAAAAGGCTAGAATAATAGTTTTGTGACTGAAAATGCATAAATTTCACCAACTGGTCGAAGATCCTCAAGTAACTCATCGATGTGTAGGGTCTTCTGTACAGTTCCACTCTGGTGTTAACAGAAGATTCCAGTTTTTAGACTTGACTAATTAGAGTCAGCAGAAAACCACTTTAGCGTGTTTTAAATTGGTTTTACAGCCAGTTGGAGCAGTAGTTAATATTAATTCGGGTAAAAATGAAATATTTTTGGAAGTCAGTAGGTCGAGACGTGACTTTGAATTTTCGCGCGCGGGCTTTTTTGTTGCGTCATGTCACTGCTACCATGCGACACTGCGGATTGGCGACACGGAAAAGGAATTCTTTTATTTTTTAGCTCAAATTTATTTGACATAAACTTTACAAAAATCTAAATATAATGGTATATAAATAATGATAAAAAAATAATCTTTAATAAATAAAGAAATAAAAAGCAGAAAAACTGAATAAAGACCGTAAGTGTAAAACGGGCCGTGATTGGTCGTGACGTCACAGTTCAGATTGCTGTCGAGATTCAATGGATCTACATCAACGACCTATCTACATGAAGCTCCGGCAGGAAACTTGAAATTAGTTTTAAAAAAATAGTTTTCAGTGCCTTTTTTTCACGTTCAGTGGAATTGGTCTCAGAATGAATAAAAGTTATTATCTACAGAAGATAAAGGTGATTGACTTGATATTAACGGATTTAGAGCCGCTAACTTCTTCATTTTTGGTCGTTTTTTCTTCAAATTCTTATTAAAAGGCTAGAATAATAGTTTTGTGACTGAAAATGCATAAATTTTACCAACTGGTCGAAGATCCTCAAGTAACTCATCGATGTGTAGGGTCTTCTGTACAGTTCCACTCTGGTGTTAACAGAAGTTTCCAGTTTTCAGACTTGACTAATTAGAGTCAGCAGAAAACCACTTTAGCGTGTTTTGAATTGGTTTTACAGCCAGTTGGAGCAGTAGTTAATATTAATTCGGGTAAAAATGAAATATTTTTGGAAGTCAGTAGGTCGAGACGTGACTTTGAATTTTCGCGCGCGGGGATTTCTGCTACCACGACACCGCGGATTGGCGACACATGGACTAGGATTTATTTTTATTTTTTAGCTCAAACTTATTTGGTATAAACTTTACAAATAACTAAATATAATGGTATATAAATAATTATAAAAAAAATAATGGTTACTTAATATATAATTAAATAAAAAGCAGAAAAACTGAATGAAGACCATAATAAATGTAAAACGGGCCGTGATTGGTCGACACGTCACGGTCCAGGTTGCTGTCGAGATTCAATGGATCTACATGAAGCTCCGGCAGGAATCTTGCAATTAAATAAAAAGCAGAAAAACTGAAAGTAAAGTTGAGTGTCCAAGGTTAAGACCTTATCTACCTATCTACCTACCTATAATAAAATGATCTATTATTAAGTCTTTTGATGCGTTGCAATAAAGAAAGGACAGAAATTAGAGAATAGAAAACATTTTATTATATTACTCCCATCTTGACGAGGTAGAGTTAGGTCGTCCGACATCAACAAAAAACCGATCCAATTATTGATCTCCTTCAATCAAGTACCTATAGGTAGTTTACATCGCAAAACGATGCAGGATTTTTATAATTTTAAATTCATAACTATGCATTCTTTTTCTTTCTTCTTTCCGATACCAAGTCAACTGGTTAGGTTAGTTTACAAGAAATATTCGTAGCCTGCGGAAAAAGTCTTAAACGACGCACACGAAGTGTTGGGCCTGATGTAATATTATTATCTTTATGTTTTCAAACCACTCACATCAGTAAAAAACTAATTTTTGTTCAGTTTTGAGTGCAAAAAAGATTCAATATCGGAAGACAACAAATTAGACCACCATATTGGATTTATAAGTTCACATGGCTGCGACATACTGGGTACCGCCTGTGCCTAGCTTACAGCTGTATTTAAAGTCGTGATTACTTCAATATACATACTAAGCCAGCTAAGTAGAGGTTTGTCGAGTTTACACGGACTTACATACTGTATGGTGTCGAGATTGCATGGGACTACCTATATACGTACGTACGTACGTACGTACGTACGTACGTCGGACGGACATTTTTTAAAAACCACTTTTTTGGACTCGGGGGACCTCCAGGATCATGGGAAACCCAAAATCTCAAAATCGAAATTTTGCACGAAGACATAACTTTCTCAGCCCATGTATTTCATACGGGCGAGAAAGTAAAAACGTATAGGAATTTTTTTATCTTGCCGTTAAGTCCACTATAGGTAACATTAGGATAAGGGCGCTATCAGTAGGTCGATGAAAGGCACCAATCATTTTTGTTTTCGGGAGAATAACGCTATAGTGAACTTTTGAGAGAAACAATAGTTACACTTTATTGCTACGGGTGAAATCCACTGACGTTAAAAGAACAAATTATAATTCAGAACATAAATATTCTAATTTTATTGAATTACCATTGTAAAGCCACCTTTTTTCCCTGTTTGTTTACGTTTTTTTTCTGCTTATTTTATGAGGATAGTATTTTGCATGGAAACATAAATGTTATGAAATATATAACCTGTTAATTTATGACGTTAAAAGACATATTATTATCTTATCTCAGAACATTTAAACATCCAATATTTTCCTCATAAAGTGTGCAGAATAAACGTAAACAAAAAGTAAATCTATGTTCGGTCTTAATAAAATTAGGTATACATGTTTTTTGAGCGGAAGTCACAGTGTAGGTATACAAGCTCTTCGCGGTCGGTAAGCACTAAAGGCTTATGGAAAATGAAGACGTTGGGTAATATATGGGCACCTTTAAGGTACGAGGGGGGGAGGGGGGATGGAGATGGCCGTACATCACCCCCAATGGGGGGAGGGGGGGGAAGCTTTTAGCCCGTCCTGTTCATCCCTACAGCATGAGGGCAAGGGGTGAGCACTGAGACACAGCACCTGCTACCCTCTACCTATATACCCACCTGACACGTACCACCGTAACAGCCTCGATAGCTGAGTGGTGTAGGTGGCTGTCTCGAAAGCCACGACACCGGTTCGATCCTAGTCCTATTCAAATTTTATTCTGAGCGGCACTGTCCTGTGATATGTTCAGATGAGTCTATATCGAGGTTCGAAACCCATACGGTAGTAGGTAGGAAATGACCGAGGTGTTAACCACTCGTTGGGAATCTCGTTGGGAATCATTGGAAATCTTAATGAAATCTCAGGGAATCTTGGAATTTTTTTGGAGAGGTGACCCCTTCGGGGTTCATCTTTCTATGAATATCGTTGGGAATCTTTGGAAATCTTTATGGAATCTCAGTGGAATCTCAAGGAATTTCTGGAGTGGTTACCCCCTCGGAAATGACTGGATGACGTAGTCTGTTGGCTAACTTAGTTTCTACATCATCGCATTTTAGATTCTGACCCCTAGATAAAAAGCTATTACACTCTAAAGTGGCCGGATTTTAGGTTGGTATAGGAGGTGAAAATACCGAAAGTGACGTAAGCTTTGGCTACTTCTGCTAAGCTCCGCATCTTCTGCTACCTATCTCACTGTAAGCGAACTGTAGGAACCATCAACTAAAGATATCGATATGTCAAAGCCTGACTATAGGACACAGGTACATCTGCTGTCTCAACTTTGAAACCGGAAATCGAAATTTTCAATAGGGTTCTTCATCTTCAACACCGCTTAGAAGTCCTTTATAGCTGTTGTTATACACATTCTCCGTGATGCCATGCTACAGCCTCATTCTTGGAACGGTCCAGATCTAGTTGACCACCAGACGAGGAAACTTCTGACCCCCACGCACAGACCAGGAAATAATTTAAAAAAAGTTGTGAGCTGAAGGAATTGGAGAAGGGGAGGTACTGCCCAGGGGATGCACTTGCCCCCCCCCCCACCCCCTCTAAATCCCAATTTGAGTGAAGTACCTCAAAATCCCCCCCCCCCCCCCCCCCCCCCTGGACAAGATTTATGTGAGAAGGGATGCAAAACTCCGGAGCGGGGCTGACTTGTATTGAAATTTATTATTTAGCTTCTTTGCGGTTTGTTGGTGTGCATTGATATCCATTATTTACCTGCGGGTGATCCTCGAGAGACTCACATTTAGGGGTGAGACGCACATTTAGGGGGGTTCTTTTAAACTTACTGCTTAGCTTGGTTATAAACGACCAGTACGAGTACTCGATACAACTTTCCATCTAGCTTTTATTGAAGACCGAATACACATTTGCTGTTTGTTTACGTTTTATCCGACAATATTTTGAGGACAGTGTTGATATTTAAATATTCTGAAATATAACATATATATTTTTAACGGCCGAAATTAACAGGCTGTAGCAATTCTACGATCGGTTAATTTTGGACAATTTTTTTGTAGTCCAAAATCACTCGATCTCAAATTACCGTACAGCCTGTTAAAAATACATATTATTGCATTTCAGAACATTTAAGGGCCACCAGATACATCGCTATTTTTTTACGTTTTGACTTCAAATTTTGTGAGAAAACTATTGGATATTTAAATATTCCGAAAGATAATGTCTTTTTAACGTCATTTCATGAGGCTATGTTGTGATTTTACGATCGAGTGATTTTTGTCACCAAAAAAATTGTCCAAAATTAACCGAACGTGAAATCACAACATAACCTCATGAGTAATGACATGACGTTAAAAAGGCATATTATATTTCAGAATAATTAAATATCCAATAGTTTTCTCACAAAGTTTGCAGTCCAAACGTAAAAAAATAGCGTGACGTCACTGGATTGGTTGATGTTTTTCCCAGATAACGTCTTTCCATTGGCAAGCATATTTATGGTCAGGTACACTATACAGTCCAGGTATAGTATAGCCACTCTGACTTGCCTGTCCCGAGGGCATTTTGCACTGTTCACTGTACACAGAATGCCCTCGGGCCAGGCAGGTCAGAGTGGCTATACTATATAGTCTGCAGTAGCTATGGGTAAAATTTCATACCTACCTTTCTGATTCGTGTCTGCCAGTGAGATTTAAAAAATCTGAAAATAACGGGCGGTTTCCGTTAATTAGGGACTATGTTTAGCTTACGGTGTATTGATGAGAGAGTGACAGGGAACAGTATAGTGGTTAACGTCAAAGTGTGACACACATATCAATACCCATGTCATTGTCAACACCGCGGTTATTCTATAATTGTATCGTGAATTCAAATGGGAAATATGTGGTTTCATGTTCCCTTTGATCAATTCCTACTTGTGTCATTAGCTGTCAAATCCCCCCCCCCCCCCCCCTCCAAAAAAATGTGATTGGCTGTGGAATGAAATTTTACAGTCACCACAATTTGTTTACGTTTTTTTCCGACCGTGCATTTTTTGAAGAAATTTAAGGTCGACTACACGTACTTGGTTCGCAATGCTACGTACTTCAAGCCCTACTCCGAAGTTACAGGGCGAGTGAAAAGTGTTTATAGGGGGATGTAAACCTGAAACTCTTTGTCGTGAGGTAGTGTTGTATTTTTGCATGAAATGGAGTAATAAGCCCACAGGAGCGGTTTTAAACAGTCAACTACCAGTCCACATGTTTTTTTGACAGATTGCGAAAACACAACACTACCTCACGCGAAATATTTTTTTGTAACGTTTCGGACTAAAACAGTATGATTTTATCGTCACATATAGTAGAGAAGCTTGATAAATGTTCGTAATATTTACCGCCGCCATGTTACATGTTGACAATTTTTATTTCACTTACGGAAGTGGGTAATTGCAACACCATTTCTCAACTTTTTCTCCTGTAAAAGCTAAACATAGTGTCCTACTTTCACTCGTTCGTTTCACGTTCAAATAGCACACTATATTTAGCTTTTAGAGTAGACACAACCAATGGCGATATTGCAATTACCACACTCAGAAAAATGTCCCGTAGATTTAACGTGAACTTCCTGTTAAACTGGAGCTTACTAGAATGCCCCCTTACAGTAAACGACCACATTCCAGTAAACGGTGCAGTTAAAGTAAGTGAGTCGAAAAAGAAGATTCCATTTAATTATCAGTCACTTAAACGAAGTGGAGGGCTTCAGTAACAACTGTCAAGTGATGACGTCACGACAATTGTGACATCATCAATTTGTATAGTTACCTTTATTGTCGGGAAGGCATTTACTGAAAATGAATATTTATTTGAAGTGACGGAACCCAGACATTTCCATGAACGGTGCATAAAATTAAAGGAAATGGAGTGCATCCATTAAGCGTAAATGAACCCAATCAAACCCTGCTATTAGATGAGTAGTGTAAGTAGATTCGCACAGTAAACTTAAGTGGATGTTTCACAAGGCTTCAGCGAAACATTTCCTAATATTGGAGGACACCTTTAGGGATAGCGTACTGTCCAGTAATACTCGTACCTATCCATTTACTATTAGGGTACCTATCCACTACCTAGTATGGTACCTGTCCACTACCTAGTATGGTACCTATCCACTACCTAGTATGGTACCTATCCACTACCTAGTATGGTACCAATCCATTACCCCTACATGGGAAGGTCGTTTAAAGTAACCTACAGCAATCCGGTTACTGCAAGTGGCGCAATAGGGTGCTGCAGGCACCCCCTCCAGGCTAGGGGGCTCCCTCCACAGGGGAAGCAACCCCAATAGCCCTCCTTAGCCATAGGGATGGTACCTGCACGACCCCGATGTAGACATGGCAGCCACATAGCAGTAACATTGCTGGAGGCTACCAATAACCTCTGGAAAAAGTATACAGTTATGTCTCCAGTCCAGTGAAACAGTATATTGCAAAAACACTGTGAGTGCGGTACGCAGGATATGGTACAGTGACAAAATACTGACACCCAAAACCGTGACCGACAGTTTTTAGATGACGCAGAAGAAGCTGAAGAGTCGTCACGCTGGGGAGATGGGTAAATCGGTGGAGGCCTTTCTGTCATAAGCGGTAGGTACAGCAGCCCCGCCAAAGAACATCCTTGTTCACCACCTGAGAGAAAAACAAACAAAACAAAAACATTAATAAAATGCTGATAATAAGTAGCCGATATGTAGGGGTAACATTATGCACGGTCATGGAAATGGAGGGATGTAAATATGCTTAGAATAAATACCATACATTGTGGTTTGATGGCTGGTCCAGTAACCCACTTTTGTTCCACTTGAAGGATGTTCCTCAACTAAATGTACCTACATAACTATTTTCAGTAGAAACTATTCAAAATTTCTTCTGCGATATAATGCCTTTCTAACGCCAGAACGTAAGGTGTACAATAGTACTTTTACTATGAGATAATTTTTGCCAGATTTTTTTTTATGGCGTTAAAAAGACATAGACAACAAGACATTTCAGAACAAATCAACTTACCATTGAGCTCCTGATGGAGGTGTTCACATCCAGACGAAGTCAGTACATCCAGTACAGATATCTCGGCCATTCTCAGTGTCTCCTTCGCTATCACTGTACGCGGGCAATTGATGAGACCCGAAGTTTTTTTTAGTATTGGCTGGACTTTCATTTACACCACAACGAAAATAACTGTAGGTAAGTATAACAAGTTCACATAACCGCGGAAAGTGGCACTGGAAGCAACAGAACACATTACCCACCCACGGACGTTGACACTTTAAACTGTACTGACGCGAAGGATGGATTTAGGCGTGTGACGCAACGCCAGTAACAGCGCCCTTAGCGGGGCGTCTGCAACTATTCCATTTACCTTAACCGCCTATGTCCACTTGCTTTAAATGGAATAGGGTGAACATTTAAATGAAATGAGCCCCTCCAATAATGTCCACTAAAAGTAATTGGAGCCCGTAAAAGTAAATGGATTTTCCGGGTTTTCCCATTGTCTCTTTTAATTTAAATAGAATTTTGACGTCATGATTGACACTTGCTATGGCACGCAATTTCCTGTTTCATCCACGCGCAAACTAAAGGGTGTCCTTCTCACCATTTTTTAGGGTAGTTATGTGTAAAGGGTAAAACGTTCACTCGAAAACTTCGTCTTCTGCTCTACCTTTGTTTAAAAACCAAATTTCTCCGCTGTATGGGCTCAAAATAAACAAAACCAGACAATAAGCACCACAGGTACGCCATACGTTCCTCCTCTCAGTGATATATCTCGGTGTCGGCTGTGTATGAATCTTCTAAATGCAATTTTCAGAAAAATTTCACTGTCTTTTGTCATTTTTTTCGTCTACAATGATTTTCCCCCTCCAACACATTGCATAAACTCCGAATAGACCATAAAACACTACAGACGGTTCTCCTTGCAAACCGTTTTCCGTTCCAACCTAACATTCTAAAAAATCCCGTGTCACTTCTGTCCAAGTTGACTCCCTTCGTCCCCCGGACAGTGGACCACGAAAACTCCTGTTCTCCATGTCGCACATATTTATAGTAAAATGCACATTGTGGCCTTGTTTGAACATATTTTTGAGAAAAACAAACACCAATCAACTCATAAAAATTAGATGAACGCGCCTTTAGGGGTGAAAACTTGATCAAATTCCAAATTACTAACTTTCACTTAAGGTCACAGTGGTGAAGATTTTATAAAATTCAAATTTAGCGCCAAAAAATTGCAGGTCACGTGGTTTTTTATTGGATGTACCATTTAATTTAAGTTGAAGCCTCCAATTAGAAGCTCGTGACGTCATGGATCAAAAAAAAATTCAGGTCACGTGGTTTTTTTTATTGGAAATATCATTTAAGTCAAGTAGAAGCGTCTTTTGATGCTGGTGACGTCATGGAGGCGAGATAAAACCGACGTCACGTATATTTTTTATTGGATGCTTCACTTAAGAGAAGTGACTGACTCCATTTACATCTACCTGGATAATATACATTGTGACGTCACATCATTGTTAATTTAACCTAAGTGACAAACTCCACTATGAGGAACGGTAGGGTGCTCCACTTAGTGATAGGGAACCAAAGTTCCAGTAAAAGAAAAGTAAAAATCTATTTAGGGGCCACGTGACCTAAAAGTTCCACTTAACAGAAACGGAGTGTGCCTTAAATGGAGAGTGCATCCTTACTAAAAATGAGCGCTCCATTTCCACTTATTGGCCAAAAATTAAATGAGCTGATTTTGGCCTCCATTAACCAATTATTTTTCTCAGTGCAGTCTCCGGCAGAACTAATATGTAAACATTAGTTTTGTCGAATATTTACTTCCGCACAGTGGTTTTGGTGGAGTTCGTCGAGAATGTATATACAGCCTTAAGTTATTTTGTAAAACAATTCAGTTACAAAAATCACTAGTTTATTTATAATAACAAAATAGCCAGTTATATTGGCGTGAGCTTACTAGCGCTGTTACCAAGTTACCAAACGTCAGTAAACCTATACTCATATCCAAAATGTGGAGTCTGTTTGGTTGTGCAAACACTGTGAAGTAACCAAAAGTCATTTTATGAATTTTTGCTTACTTTATGTTCTTAAAACAATTGTCTAAAGTACGTTACATGTTTTTATTGCAATAAAGCTGAATTTCACCAGTTTAATGTGAAGACTATCGTGTACACGATAGCGCTATCCTATCGGTAAAAAAAGTTAACGGCTTTCACCATGCACTCTTATCTTACCTTTAGCTTTCGAGCGGATTTTCCGATAACGATAAATTTCATACTTTCAAATCATTTGGGTGCGAAACGGGCAGGGATTGTTGTCTACCCAACAATTTAATACATTTCTCCGAAAAATTAGTGTGTCCTTCAGGTTTATTTTCCATTTTTAACTGGAAACAAATTTGACGTAAACAAAGCAGACGAATTCTAGTGACACGACAAATTTAACGATAGGATAATTTTTTCGTCTGCTTTAACGAATCGATAGCTATTTGATCGTTAGGAGGCACTATCGTGAGTTGGTGAAATTCAGCCTAAGGAGGTTATTTCGATGATAATAATGATAGTAATAATAATGATATAGTAATAATAATGATAATAAACACAGACAAACATGACTCTCTGGGGACGTCCCTTTTAAAACACTGTCATGAAAGTTTAGGAATGTGACAAATACTGCAGTGACCTATATGTTATGTTACCCTTATTTGTTACCCTTTGGCTCAGGTTAAGTGTTTTTTGGGAGGGGGTAACCTTTATCCTCCCCCCCCCCCCCCCCCACCCGAAATGTCCTAAAGGGATCCTGCAACGGGTCATCAAAGTTTACAACTTGACATTTACCCCAGCGCAAATGTCAGACCTGGCAGGTGGCACCTTACATCAACTACTGCCATAGCCTTTATTATCGTCTGGACTATAAGATACTAATAGAGTGGAGGGGACAAGCTTAACAAGTAGACCATTTATTTTCAAGAATTATTATCCATCACGCTTTTTCTCATATTATCACCGAAACTGACCTCCTTATTGCAATAAAAACAGTGTAGGTACTTACTTTGTCAATTCTTTTAAGAACATAAAGTAAGCGAAAATGCATTAAAATGACTTTTGGTTACTTCACAGTGTTTGCACAACCAAACAGACTCCACATTTTGGATCAGTGGGTTTATTGGTGTTTGGTTGTGCAAACACTGTGAAGTAACCAAAAGTTATTTTAATGAATTTTTGCTTATTTTATGTTCTTAAAAGAATTGACTAGGTGTGCGTCCCACCATGCCCGCAGTTAAATTTAAACTGGAGATTAACCATGTTAAATTTAACTTAAAAGTTAAATTTAACATGGTAAACATAGGACAAAATCTCCAGTTTAATTTTAACTGGGCATGGTGGGACGCACTCTAAGTAAGTACACTGTTTTTATTGCAATAAGAAGGTTAGTTTCGATGATAATATGACAAAAAGTGATTTGTTTTGGTTGAGGTAAACATAAACAAACATGAGCAGTGTCTGCTTAAGGTTGACTTGTTGATGGTAGAAACACAGAATAGGGTAAAAGGTCCAACAGCCGCAATAAAAACAGAGACGACCCTCGCGCAGTCAGGGTATTAATATTTAAAAGGTTGGTACTTTGCTACCCGTGCGGACGTTTACGTGTTCGTGTTGTATCTACGTCACTAAGTTATTCACTAAGTTACTAAGTTATTTATCAGGTGTCTGCGGCAACAGTTACGACCCCTCCCCCCATTCGAAAAAAACCCACCCCTTTTCTACAAGTTATGAGCTTGCTCTGAACTCCCCCTAAGTTAGAGCATTTGAAAAGTTTTGCTCCGGCGAGACGCGATAAAGGTAGTTTGAGGAAAATTTGTTTAAGTGGTTTTAAAAGGGATCGTGCTGTACCTTGTTTTGTTTTCTTTCGTCTTATGTTTGGGGAGCTTTCTTACATTCGCTATTTGTTTACCTTTTATCTACACACTTTATGAGGAAACTACTGGATGTTTAAATGTTCTGAAGTATAATACTAGGTATGTCTTTTTAACGGACGAAATTTGTGTGGTGATATTACGATGGAGTGATTTTTGTCAACAAAACATTTTCCGAAATTAACCGTTCGTGAAATCGCAACATAACAAGATGGTATGTATGTATTTATGTATCAACATTCGATAACTCGGGGCGAAACTCAGTCTTTTCTACCAAATAAAAAAATAAAAAATAATTCGCTGCGCGCAATGTTAACCTTATGGGTTGCAAAAACGTATCACCACCTGAAGTAAGTTCCCTTCTAACTTAGGCATTAGTCAGGCGACTGAAAAGGGTGAAAGTTAGTAAGGAAGGAAGGAAGGGTTATAATTTGCGGGAGGTAACGAAGATGTAAGGTTTCTCATAATGCTAGGGGGTGGAAAAGGAGTAAAACAATAAAATATCAGTTAGTGGAGGGTGGAGGGGGTGGCTTGGTTAATTCAGCATTGGGACAGATGTTCCCTACAGCTACCCAGCTCCAAATTTGCATCTCCATTATTCTTTCCATACTAATTTTTTCCTATTTTCTTGAGGAAATTTTGTATATGAATTATAAAATAAATTTGGGTTGCTACCGTCGAGGGGTGCCGTACAGAAGGGGTTGCAAACTTGTTCTGAAATTTTTTTATTATCAAAACATGTTTTTTTCTGACGCTATCAGAGAAAGTAAGGGTGCGTCCCACCATGCCCAGTTAAAATTAAACTGGAGATTTACCATGTTAAATTAACTTAAAAGTTATATTTAACATGGTAAACATAGGACAAAATCTCCAGTTTAATTTTAACTGGGCATGGTGGGACGCACCCTTTAGTGAATTCTTTAAAGAACGTAAAGTAAGCAAAAATTCATTAAAATGATTTTTGGTTACTTCACAGTGTTTGAATTACCAAATATCAACGGACTCCACATTTTGGATCAATGGATTTGTTGATGTTTGGTAATTCAAACACATGTGAAGTAACCGATAGTCACTTTAATGAACTTTTGCTTACTTTATGTTCTTAAATGAGTTTTCCAAGGATTTACAATGTTTTTATTGCAATAAGGAGGTTAGTTTTCATGATAATATTATGAGAAAAAGTGCTGCGTTTTTGTTCAGGTGAACGTAAATAAACATGACCTTCCCCGCGTTGTCACTGCAGTCTGCGTTGTCATACCTACTTAGAATGTACCTATACCTTACCTACGCGTAGTTGTCCTATTGACATACATCATTTGTTTGTTTATGCGATAATAAGAGTCAAGGTTCAATACTTGGCGCTCAGGCACGCTCACTTCGTATTTTGGATTATTCATGTTATGAATAAACATTGTGAATGTTTTCTTTTGGCCGAAGCCAAATGAATATGTGGGGGTAATATCCATGCTAAAAAAAAAAAAAAAAAAAAAAAAAAGTTTGTGCCGAGGTTCGAACCAAGGACGTTTAGTGTTTTCGCACTTGACCACAGTGAGGCTGCGTCATGATTTCTGTTGTTAACATGCCTAAATACACAATATGAGTGTTTGGGCCCAGGCGAAGTCGGAATGAATGGCGTGAGGCTGTGTATTGTATATGGGGTAGATCGATGGGTTTGCAAAGGGAATAGGGAGAAGGGTGCCTAAATTTAGACTTCCGGCCCTTCGGCAGTCTGTGCCATCGCCGCCCATGCCAGGGGGGGGGGGGGGGGGGGGGATGGCATGACCTACCTAGGAGGCAACAGGTGCCTTGCGAAAAATCACTGACTATCTCTTGGTACTGGGTAGACTAAGAAGCCCTTGTAGAATATCGTTTAAACCTATTTGGTTGCCATGCTGGTCCCTTCGAAATTTCGGACCAACTTCGAACCTATAATCAAGTGCCTAAGTGGGAATCAAACGACTAATTGTCTCATGAAGTTTACTTGAAGTTATTACCTTGTGAAAATTGCTATTTCTTTCCTCTAAACAGTCACAGTGATTGCCCCCCCCCCCCCCCCCCTAGCGCAATACCAAATTTACCATTGTTGGTACGTGTAGGTACTTGTAACAGTCACTGTTTTCTATGTCCCTTAGGTCGTTGGTCTAACCTTGCATTTTTGCTACGTTTCAGGTGATGCACGACTGTAGAAACGACGCCGTGACGCTTCACTCGCAGTTCAATCTGACGCTACGGAACGTTTTCGATACCCAAGCAGCGCACGCCGTACTTCAGCTACAGACTGCTGGAAAACCTGTTCATAAATGCAAAAACCTGAACTTGAACACTTTGTGTGAACTTCACGGACTGCCGGGGAATCCTCTGAAGGAGACCATGAAGCCGATATACAGGAGGGACCAACGCTTCTGGGCGAGACGACCTCTTACGAGGGAAATGATTCTCTATGCCGCGACCGATGCACTGTGTCTAGTGCCTGCCCTATATTCTACTCTTTTAAGGTAAGTCAGAAGGCGGACCTTGAGCTTTTACTATCATTTTCCTGCTCTAAAGCCTCTACTGTGCATCCGATTTAGATGAAATTTTGTAAGCAACTGTCTAAAATCACGGCCGAGGCGTGTATTCAAGAAAAGTTTGGTTGGTCAAAAATTGTGCCTGCCGTTGCCAAAGAACCTAAAAAATAATTCGAAATTCGTGTTTTGGATTAGTGAGATCAGTGCCGACGGCACAGTTTCCAATCTGTAACATTGAAAATTGGTGAGGTTAATTGCAACAAAAATTGAGTTAGTTGAAAACTACAGCCGTTCCCACAAACAGGAAGCAAATTAAAAATATTTCGAAATTTCGCAATTTACACACAATGCAGTCTCTGTTACCGCTAATTTGTTTCGAATTCATGGTTTAATTAATGTCATGCATTTTAAAACGATATTAGGTGTTCGTCTATACCGGTTGGAATCAAATCTGAAGATAGTTTAGCAATATTATAAAATTGCTAAAATCGTATTTAACGTTCCTCTATACCTGACGGTGCATTTTTTGCCGCCCATAAGATTAACATTGCGAGCGGCGATTCATTTTCAAGGTTTACCCTTGGTTGGAAAGACACAAAATTTTGCCTGTACCTAGCCCTAACAATGTTCTAGGGAGTGTTCGAAGCAGATTTCCCATTTTTTTTACTGGTTTTCGAGATATAGCACTTTTCTTGAGGTATGCGATGCTAGCATTTGCAAAACAGTTGCAATAAAAGAAACCAGTGAGAAATTGGGAAATCTGCTTCGAACACTCCCTAGAACATTGTTAGGGCTAGGTACAGGCAAAATTTTGTGTCTTTCCAACCAAGGGTAAACCTTGAAAATGAATCGCCGCTCACAATGTTAATCTTATGGGCGGCAAAAAATGCATCGTCAGGTATAGCGTCCTCTTAATTGAAAATGTTTTTTTTTTGTAATTTAAAAGACTTTCTCAGTTTGTAAATTTACTGGGAGACCAGGCGTTTTATACTTTAATCCCACATTTTTTTGGGTTGGACAAGGTCAACAAAACGTATTGAAAGAAATCTATTTGAACTGCTGACTATAGATTTAACCCTAATCCACCATAATGTCCTTAATATTATACATACATGTAGTGCGAAGACGGTTGACCTAGATCACAGTGCTGACCTGACAGGTAGCAAAACGTCTAAACGAAAAATCTAATATGGAACAGTAAAAGGCTTCAACAAACTTGGTTATACATACTCGAATAATATCAGATGAATGTGCCTCTCAGTGGCCGAGTGGTCAAGGGGTCCGCTTTGTGTCCTGAGAGGTCCGGGTTCGAATCCCGGCGGAACAGAAAAAATTTTCCGCTTCTGACATGGATGTATTGGCTTCGGCCCACTCATATTCGGCCAAAAACATCTAATAAACCAACTCATCGGCGCATATGTTCTCTGAACGTCGCACGTTAAAAAATGTAAAAACTCTTTTCCTCTGAATAAATTATGATCGTTTATTTTCCATAACGAGTGTTAGGGTCCGATTACACCTTACAAAAAAAATATGATCCTATTTTTTTAGCATCATAAAAATTTTAGAAAAACTGCAATACACTTTACAATAAAAATAGGATCATGTTTAGCAGTAGCGCCAACTTGACATGGTAAAAAAATAAAATTTCGAAGATTTTTAGGGTCCTTTTTTGAACCGTTTTAGGTTAAATAATGTCTGCTATATTCTTTCAATTCATCGTTATAAGAAATTCGTACTCCTCCACATTTTCTATTAAAATACGGGTCATTTCCATTCCACTTACCTCAGCCGCCATTTTGAACGGACTAACCCAACTACAACAAACACATCGCAGCATAGAGGAAGGTAGTTGCAGCAGTTATGATACAATTTGTACCGGCCGATACAAATTGTATCATAATTGACTCAATTCACTTTACACCTTACAATTTTTCTTGATCATATTTTTTTATGATCCTATTTGGATTGGAAATTGTAAGGTGTAATCGGGGGCTTAGGCTTGGTTTTAGCGTCAGTGATTCTTACGTGTACGATACCTAAATAAGATTATTTCAATTAGTAGGCAGAATATACACATCAGATGAAAAATCAGCAGAATACAGAACAAATGAAAAATGTTTTGGAGAGAAATTGGTTTCGGGCCAGAATCTACATAGGTAATCGACCCAGACTTTACGTTTCCGATCATTAGTTTGTGGAAAGTGTCACTTTCCCAAAAATGGAGAAGACCAGCTTCAATGATTCGATACTGTTTGTCCTCGAAAATGCGCAGCAGAGGGTGCGCATAAGGCATGTATGCTCCTTCGCTGTTTTGGGATACACTGTCGGGCAAGAAATCGACAAAAGGCACGAGACTGTTGGGAACCAGATGACTGCGACCCATCTTTAACTCTGGACTTTCCAAGTAGTAATGGGTAAGCCCAATAGAGTGAGGGTCGGTGATAATTGCATTTGGAACGTTGTTTACGTATCGAACTCTCTTATTCAGGGTGCTCAAAACAGCTGTTTCACTTTGAAATGTTCCGAACCATTGCTCCATTCCGTAGAAGATGCACAGGGTGTAACCAGCTTCAGCTCCTTCCTTCAGATTGTGGATCTGTTTCCCTCGGGGAGGGTCTGTGATGGTCACGATCAGTAGTGACTTATAGGCTGTTGTTATGACGATAACATACAGAAGAAAGATCCATGAAAATCGACGGAAATGACAATGACTTGCAGGTGGGTTCTCCAAGTACGCCCTATACACGTTGAACGTAACCTGTGATAGCGGCCTCGGGGTGTTCCTCAGCCGGTAGTAGAGGTAGAGTGTGGCGGAGGTGGATATCCCTACCAGACCAATGCCGGTCCAGACTCCCCATGTGAACTCCACGACGAGCGCCTTCCACCCGGTTATCGCGTCTGGTTTCTTGACCACCCAAAAACTCTGCGAGTGGCGTATCGCCGGGAGGGGTTCACTTGCATGCATTAAACTCTCTTGCAGAAAATATTTCGGGGCACAAACTACGTCCGTTTCAAAGTCATTCAGGATTCCCAAAATTCCAATAAACTTACCGTTTGGAGAAATAACATTGTGACCCGCTTTCAAACTAGCAATCTTTACATCGATCGGAAATTTCAGCGATGATGCGATAGCTTCAATGTTACGATCGCAGATTTTATGGTGTAGTGGTAAAGTTGCTCCTTCGGCCACTACTGTTAAGTTGAGTTTGGTATTAGGTATGATTCGATCGGGAAATAAGGGCGCATTTCTTTCAAATTTATCGTCTGTCCACGTGTCGACCAGTACTAAGTCATGACCATTTGAATCGTTACCCATGTTGTAGACCGATATATTTTCTTTATTGTTCACGAGAAGACACCATTTCACTTTACGGAGCCACTTCCAAAACATGACTAGAATACCGTAAAATTCGTTTCTGTCAGCATTTTCAATAACCACCACCATTTTTGTTTCTGGTCCCAACCGTCTTGTTGAAAACACGAAAGAAAGTATAGCTGGAAATTCCTTTGGATCGCCGGGAAAGATAATGATGGCTTTATGAGGATTGCGTCTTACTTGCTTTGAAGGATGTAGTGAGAAGGTATCGTGAAACAGGGCAATTGACCATTTCTGTTCCGCCATGAGTGCAGCAACATGTTCCGCGGTATAGTTGTACGTCACCCATGGATTAAAGTTTGAATCGTAGACACCAATAGTTCCCGCCTCAACGTAAGTTCGAGTGACAGTTTTTAAGCATTTCGAGACCAATTCAGGGGACGTACTTGTTCTATTGAGAAGTTGCAAACGCGTCAGTAGCGAAACCCAAGCTTCTGGGTTCATCTTGGAATTGTCGTGTCTTTCTGAAAGATTTATAATCTGATTCCGTTTTGAGCGCCTTTGCAAGTCATGCGTCTATCCAAATATGAGAGAATTTTGATCTAGTTATTTTGTTGTGCAACAACTAACAGCCTTTGAAGGTATTAGAATTTCATGTCATTTTTTTTTTCACGCAACAGAACTGAACTGAGCTTTAAACTTCAACCAATAGTATAATATTTTGAAGAAACAAACGTATTGTCAGTCGATATAAATTAACTCTTTCTCAAATTCAAAACAGGTGAACCTTTTTAATGACAAATGACACAAACGTACCTTTTGACAATGATGTTTTTTGTAGCTGTGAAATACATAGGTTTGACGGCCTGCTTATCTAAAGCGTCAAGGGTTACTGTTGTATTCCTGTATCTAGACGTCAGAGGATTTTAATTTTGTTCTGAATGTCTGTTTCATGTTCATTCTGTAATGTTTCCTTTTATTGTGTTTCGCTGTTTTCGGGCAATAGTGGTTATTATTCTTGTTTACCGATGATAGCCGATACCTGTCTTGGTCATCTGATAAGTGCAATACATGTAAACCCTTTACACTGAACATTTCAGTGAAGGTTCAGTAAACAAGTGGCCGCATAATGGTTTCTTTAATTATACTCTTATGATTATGTTAGTTAATTTTACCTGCCCACGCTCGAAGTGTAGATGGAATAGCAATCGCCCAAATGATAGAGTTTTTTTGTTATATTACCCTGGAGGTTTCCCCAATTTAAAATGGTCGTTCGGTAAAAGCATCTGCTAGGTCTTTACTTTAGTGTCAGGTGATATGGTAACTACTATTTCACATGCTCGTGGGAATTCTGTATGTAAAGGGCTGTTGGTGTTTTCTCCTATCTCCGATTGCCTTAAGCCATAGTTTTATCGATATTTAGCTCACCGAACGTGATAGAAGGCGTGTGCACTATTTGATTGGATATCTTAACGTTACTTGTATCCCATTAGAATTCATTATACCCAAAGCTGGTATTCGTTTAAAAGTATTTGGCTTGTACTAAAAGCCGCTACCTATCAATTCGCGTTGTTATCAAATGTTGCATTTGGACAATTATATTTATCTTATATTATCAAATAAACAATACTCCTTTCAAGTCAAAAATGATGAATTTTTTAGTAAATTTATTTTGTATGTAAAGTTTGGTTATCCCGAAAACTTCGCTTTGGTAGCCTCTTAGAAGTTACATATCTTAAGGCGATATGTTCCATTAAAAAACACAAGGTGCATATCAGGTAGCAAATCAACAACATATAAAAGAAGTGTGATATTTGTTTGAGAGATATTGGTTTTGGTCCAGTTGCTACTCTGACAGTGGGTCCAGACTTGACGTATGCCACCATTAATCTGTGAAATCTATCACTTTCCCAAAACAGAGGAAGACCGGCTTCTATGATCCGATACTGTTTGTCCTCGAAAATTCGCAACAGAGGATGCGCAGAAGGCATGTACGCTCCTTCGCTGTTCGAAGATACCCCATCGGACAGGAAATCGACGAGCGGCACCAGGCTGTTCGGAACAAATCGGTTGCGGCCCATCGACAAGTCTGGATATTCCGTATAGAAAGTCATGATTCCCACTGAGTATGGGTCGGTGAGAATTGAATCTTGGACGTTTTTGACGTAGCGTACTCTCCCTGAAGAAACAAGCGTACTCAAAGCAGCAGTTTCATTTTGAAATTTTTCAAACCACGTTCTCATACCGGAGAAAATGTATAATTTGTATCCAGCTTCAGCTCCTTCCTCTAAATTGTGAATTTGCTTCCCACGGAGAGGTTCTGTAATTGTCACTATAAGAAGTGACTTATAGGCTGTGGTTATAACGATAGCATACAGGAGAAAAATGAACGAAAGTCGGCGGAAACGACAAAGATTTACTGGTGGGTTGTCAAAGTACGCCCCGTAAACGTCGAACACGATCTGTGATAACGCCCTCGGGTTGTTCGTCATCCGATAGTAGAGGTAGAGCGTGGCGGAGGTGGATAGCCCTACCAGACCAATGCCGGTCCAGACTCCCCACGTGAATACCACGATAAGAGCCTTCCATCCAGTTATGACATCTGGTTTCTTAACCACCCAGTACTGCTGCAAGTGAAGTATTGCTGGGAGGGGCTCACTTACTTTGAATAAATACTCTTGTAGAAAGTAACCTCGTGCACATACTACGTCCGTTGTAAAGTCATTCAAGATACCGAGTATCCCAACAAATCGGCCATCTTGAGAAAAAATGTCGTGACCCGTATTCATTGACATAATTTTTATATCCGTTGGCAGTTTGAGCGATGATGAGATAGCTTTGATGATCCTTATACACGTTTCATCCCCGTCATTGAATTGTGCTCCTTCTGTCACTACTACTAAGTTCAGTTTGGGAGCATCTTGGTGTAATTTGATTCGATCGGGGAAGTGTGACGCATTGCTATCTGAATGACCATCTGTCCACATGTCAATGAGTACTAAATCACGACTATTTGAAATCTTGCCCGTGTTGTAAATCAATACATTCCCTTTACCAACAGCGAAAATAAAACAGTTGACGTTACGGAGCTGGTTGCTAATCACGACGAGAATTTGGGAAAAATCCTTCATGTCAACATTTTCTATTACCACTATCATCTTTGTTTCTGGAGCCATATGTCTGATTGAATATACAAATGAAAGTATTTTCTGTAGTTGCCTCAGGTCCCCAGGAATGATGATGATGGCTTTAAGAGGAAGGCGCCTCACTTGGAATGGAGCAGGGATTGGGTAGATACTGTGAGACTGTTGAACTGACCATTTTTGTTCCGCCATGAGTGCAGCGACATGTTCCGCCGTGTGTTCATATGTCATACGTCGATTGGCTTTCGAGTAAAAGACGCCTATTGTTCCTGCCTCAACATGACTGAGAGCAAATGTTGTCAAATGTTCGGACACCCAGTCAGAAGATTGGTTTTGTGCGATGAAAAGATGAATACGTGCTATGAGCGTGATCCATCCTCCCTGTCTCATTTTGTGATGACTTTTTCTAAATAATTGGTAGGACCAATTTCTGAAAAGCTTGCTTTAACAGTTCTTCCTTATTTTTCTATGTGGTCTTTCTGTTGTTGCTTATGACGGGTTACCTTAAAAAAATAAAAGAAATCTGTCTGATGAGTTCATTACCTATCGCTAAAATTAACTTAAAAAATATTGGATCTTATTTTAAGTTAATAATTGTTTATTTCACATCCTTTTTGCTCACCAAAGAAAATAATTGAGGTTTTGACTTCAGTCAAAAGTTATTTTTATAAAACTACTTTCTCTGATTCTAGTCATTGAATCAATGTTGATGACATTAACTGCACTTACCTTTTCAAAAAAGTGTTTCTTCTGCTTGGAACTTCAAACTCTAATTTCATGACCCTCTTGGTCAGAAATGCCAAGTCTTACTGTTTATTCACTTTTCAGTATCCGGACATTAGTGGGTTTCATTTTGATCTGTAATGTATATTTCGTGTTCATTTTGTTATGATTCTCTTATATTTTGCAACGCCCTTATTGTATAATTTTCGACGCCCTTTTCGTGTAGTTATGGCTAATATTTGTTTGACTTGGCTATCATATACTTACAGAATACATGGTAAACCTCTCTGGTGACCGTTTACTTGAAGGTAAAGTAAACAAGTTTTAGCGAAGTGTATTGCAATTATACCTTTCCGCGGAATATGTTGGATAATATTACTCCCCTGTGCACGGAGCATTTCAAAAGTCATTATGGGTCAGTTGAAATATCCACGTTACCGCACACTCTTTTCCAAACTATACGTGGCTGACTTCCGATTATTAGTTAACTACTGTTGAATCTACTATTGCAGTTATTTGCTTTCGATATTTTGGGACCTTTCCTACGAGATATTTCCTGAATTCCATTGAACTTAATTGGTAAAAAAATCAAGCGGTGCCTCTTAGTGGCCGAGTGGTCAAGGGGTCCACATTTTTGTCCTGAGAGGTCCGGCTTCGAATCCTGGTGTGACGGAAAATTTCTCGCGTTACGAAATTCATTTATTGGCTTGGCCCACTCCTACACTTTTTTTTCCGTATTTATTAAATTTACAAAATCCCGTTTAACAAATTATTCTGCTCCCCTTAAGGTCAAAGACCTTGCGTGGAGCTGCTTTTACCTTTTAATGTTTTAGCTCCAACAATGAAGATGACAGTCTTATAAATATACATAACTATAAATGTTGACCAACTAGATGCTACCTATTAAAACCTATCTATCACCATGAACCTGCATTGACCACTTATTAACTGCCGATATGTATTTTTTAGTGTCGTGAAGATATTTGATTTCATTAGGAAACTCATTGAATAATTTTAGTGGTAGATATAAGGGTAAGTGAAACGTTATGGACCTGGAAATAGGTTCTATAGGTAACGTAATATTTTGCCTCAATCTTGTGCTGTAGGGCTTCGGCCCACTCCTAAACTGGCTTCGGCCCTCTCCTATTCGGCTTCTGCCTATTCTTCTTAGGCTTCGGCCAACTGTTCACTGAACTGTTAAGTAAACAAAAAATACCATATCAGTTTAATTTTTATTTTTATTTTACACATTCAGTATCCTATCTGAGTGATCACTGTGATCAGGTATAATACATAAAAAAATACTACTTTCTTCCCAAAGATTATGAACAGTTACATGTTACGGGGAAATTCATTTATGTTTTTAAAGTATGGACACCTAAAGATTTCTTATATTATGTATCTGTAGTGCATATAAGATGGGATATCAACAGCACAGAAAAGAATGAGATATCTTGTTTAGTGAAATTGGTTTTGGACCTATCTTTCTATTGGTAACTGTTTCATATTTGAGGTATTTGACCATGTATCTGAAAATCCAGTCCTCTTATGATACGGTTCAACCTTTCAGACCACTCTTACCCTGTCAATTGTCATTTTTTTTTACACTTCATTTTTCGAATTTTGACCTGTTTGAAGGTGCTTCAAGAACATTGATCACTGTGGAGGTTTAGATGCGATTTCAAAATATTCTGCAAGTGGAAACTCTCAACACAATGTAATAGAATACTGGAAAATTAATTTATTTTATTACAATTTTCATTAGTACCTATATAAGCTTGTCCGGGGACTGCGAGGATTCGTTTTTTACTTTCTCGCTAGCCATATATGGCGAGAAAGTATTGTTTTCGTGCAAAATTTCGAAATTGAGATTTTGGGTTTCCCATGATCCTGGGGGTCCCCTGAGTCCAAAAAAGTGGTTTCTGGAAAAAGTCTGTCCGTCCGTCAGTCCGTCAGTCCGTGCAGTGCTCTAGCGCCTATACCGTTCATCCGATTTTGATGAAATTTGGTATGGACCTGTCTAAAATCACTGCCGAGGGGCATTTACAAGGACTTTGTGATGCGGCCGCTATTGTCAAAAAACCGCCAAAATAATTCAAAAATCGTGTTTTTGGTTACTTAGACAAGCGCCGACGGTACACTTTTCAATCTATAACACTGAAAATTTGGTATGTGTGTTGACAAATAGATGCTTCGAGGTCATTTGCAACTAAAATTGAATTGGTCGAAAATTACGGCCGTTCTGTACCAAAGTTCGATCGTTTCGGCGCCATTCACATTTATTGACCGATTGTGATGAAATTTGGTAAATTTGTGTAGAACCATGTAACTTAAACATCTGTCGAACAGAATTTTGTTATCTTCAAAATTACGGCCGTTTTTGTCAAAAAAGTGTCGAAAATGAGTTGAGAATGAGAAACCACGTTTTTGAATGGTCGGAACGCATTTGGGACTACAGTAATAAAATGACAGACGTGAGATTTGGTATGAGTGATCTCAGATAGATGCTCGTGGGTTATTTTCAACCGATTTTCGATTGCTTAAAAATTACGCCCGCAAAAAAAATCTCAAAAAACCCCAAAAAAAAAATCATTCTGGGCGAGAAAGTTAAGTGCGACTGTTGTCGGACCCTTTATTCTGCGGTAAAGTGAGTATAGAAATTGAATTAATGGGACGTGTGTGCAATTTAAGTATCGTACCTATACTTTGTGATATTTTTTTACGAGATACTCCGGGTATGCTTTTGAATACAAATAACTCAAAAGCAGTTTTTGACCTTTCAAAAGGTTTTTTATGCCACTGTATAGAGTTATTCCTACAATATCACGTGAGCTCTTTATCAGTGTAGCTGATAGAAGGAATAACGTAAGCTATAATATAGTTATAGCCAACCCTTCTCGTTGAACTTAACTATATAAATCTCAAAATTGGAATTTCGCACGATGACATGACTTTCTCAGCGCACTAATTACCTTCATACGTGCGAAAATGTAGGAAAATGCTCAATTCCTGCACTTGCAGAAATAAAATATGTCATGTAGGTAATTTATGATGGTAGAGTGTGGACAGCCACAGATTTTTCTTCTTTTTTTCAATTGCTCCTATATCTATAAACACATATATATATATATATATATATATATATATATATATATATATATATATATATATTTATTTATAAAACAGGCCACAACGAAAAAGCTATAAGGCCTTTTAAAAGAACAATTACAATTCAATCACTTCACAGCAACGGTCCCTAGATTTAGCAAATCTGTACAAGATAATTTCAATTAATAAGCACATGGTGCATATAACGTAGCAAATTAACAGTAGGAAGAAGAAGTGGGATGTTTTTATCAGAGAAATCGATTCCGGCTCAGTTTTTTTACTAGTGCCTTTTCCAGCTTTCATGTATGTGATCAATTTTCTGTTGAAGTCGTCACTATCCCAGTGCAGGATCAGACCTGCTTCAATGATTCGGTGCTGCTTATCCTCGAAGATTCGTAGAAGAGGGTGCGCCCAAGGCATGTATGCTCCTTTACCCTGGAAGGGTAGGCTATCAGGTAAAAAGTCAACATGAGACTCGAAAATGTTGGGTATGTTACGAGTCCTCTCTTTAGACAAAGTTAAACTTTCCAAATAGTAGTCCATGAGTGCGATTGAGCGAGGGTCTGCGAGAAATGCTTCAAGAACATTTTCCACAAAAATAACTCGTTCAGAGAGCATTATGTCTTTTGAAGAAGCGGTTTCGTATTGAAATTTTTGAAACCATTTTTTCATCCCAGAAAAAATGTGTAATGTGTATCCAGCGTCAACGCCTTCTTCCAGATTGCGAATCTGTTTCCCTTGGGGTGGGCTTGTTATTGTCACTATCAGCAGTGACTTATAGGCTGTCGTTATGACGATTACATAAATAAGAAAGATCCACGAAAATCGGCGGAAACGTTGAAGATTTGCTGGTGGGTTGTCAACGTGCGCCCCATATACGTCAAATATGATCTGATGCACCGGCCTCGGGTTGTTTTTAAGCCGGTAGTAGAGGTAGAGTGTGGCGAAGGCGGATATCCCTACCAGACCAATGCCGGTCCAGACTCCCCACGTGAACTCCACGAGGAGCGCCTTCCACCCGGATATGACATCTGGTTTCATAACCACCCAGTACTGCTTCAAATGGCGTATCGCTGGGAGGGGCTCACTTGCGTGCAAGAAATGCTCTTCAAGAAAAGATCCTGGGGCGCATACCACATCCGTCTCCAAGTCATTCAAAAAGTACAGAATTCCGCCAAAGCCTCCGAAATTGTTATATATGTCTTGAATGTTTGGGATTGACAAGATCGTTATATGGATAGGCAGTTTCAGCGATGCAGAGATAGTGGCGACATTTTTTATAAGGGTTGCATTTATAATTTTTAATGAAGTCCCGGCGGTTACCACTTTCACGTTGATGTTGTCAACGTCCAGTTTTGGTGATATTGGGTCCGCAAAAAATGGCGCTTCCCATTCAGAATGGTTGCTGGTACACCTACCGGCAAGTGCTAATTTGGAATGGTGGGGGGCCCTTTTGCTGGTGTAGATCTCTACATTTCCGTTATTAATCACGAGAACGTTACAGTTGATGCTACGGAGGAACTTCCAAACATCGGCCAATATTCGGAAGGTAATGTTGTTGTCAGTTTTTTCCACTACTACCAATACCTTTGTTTCCGGAGCCATATGTCTGGTAGAATACACAAATGACATTATTTTCGGCAGTTCTCTCAGATCCCCAGGAATGATGATGATTGCTTTAAGAGGAAGGCGCCTCACTTGCAATGGAGCAGGGATTGGGTAGGTGTTGTGAGACAGTTGAACTGACCATTTTTGTTCCGCCATGAGTGCAGCGACATGTTCCGCTGTATGTTCGTACGTCATCCATGGGTTGGCTTGTGAATAGAAGACGCCTATTGTTCCTGGCTCAACATGAGTGTGAACGAAAGTTGTCATGCAGTCCGTGACCCAATTTAAAGATTGATGTTGTGTGATGAGAAGATGAAAATGTGTTAGGAGTGGTATCCATCGACTTAGTTTCATTTTTTTTATATAATTATTCTGGCTGATTTTTAGTGTGGATTCGGCAAGTTGTACCGTGACTCTTCATCCTTATATTCATCTTTAAAAAAATTAAGAGTAACTGTTAATGAGTTGCTTTCGTTAACTAGGAACTAGGATCTATGATATAACTAAGGCTGAATTTCACCACTTTCTTATAGTATCCGATAGTGTCTCCTAACAAGAGGATTTAACGAACGGATTTACGTTATCGTATGTTTAGCTTACAACAAGTGCCTTGCGCTTGCACTTGTTTCTCTGCGATCGCACTTGTCGTACGCTAAACATACAATAACGTAAATCCGTTCGTTAAATCTTCTCGTTAGGAGATCAGATACTATAAGAAAGTGGTGAAATTTGGTCTACGGCTGGATTTCGCCACTTATATTGTAGACTGTTGATTGTACACTGTTCACTATGGCGTTGTCGGATTCATGTTTAGCTTACGACAGGTGCAATTGCAAGGCAGTTTTGTTTTAAAGTGCACACCCTTTGCTTATATTACTAAGTATATATTTACAGTAATATACACACAAATTGAGATCCACCCTGACCGGAATCGCATTTCTGCATCACTTCGGTCGGGGATGGTTGCACCAGTTATAAAAAAATAGAATTAGAGACAGAAACCAATTATAAACCCAGGAGAAATTTAAAAAAAACAATCGCAAGGCTTTATTATTAACTAAACATACGATGATGCATAGATTTAACGTTCTAATTTATGTCATCGTATGTTTAGCTTATGACATGTGCCTTGAGAGTGTACTTTTCACCCTGAGTTCCTTGCCAAATCACTTGTCATAAGCTAAACATAAATTCGATAACGCTATAGTGTACTCTATAGTCTACACTCTACACAACACGATAAGTGGTGAAATTCAGCCTTATTCACAAATGTTGTGTATTTTCAATTTGTGCAGACCTATGTAGGTTATAAATAAGGCGAAGCCTTTATTCTTATAACAGGATAGTGTAGTTCAAACTGCGATAGTTATTTCTGTCATTTAACTATTTCTGACATGGACTACATTGCCAAGCGCTTGAGGCCAGAAAAAAAATTATTAATGAAATTACCTGTACTTACTTAACTCTTCCAAAAATGGTTGGTGCTTTGACGACGTCTTGGTCGCAAGTGCTAAGCCTCACTGTTTATTCATTTTCAGTATTCATACATGGTTTTTAATGTTTGATCTCTAATGTCAAATTTACTCTAATGTCTATTTCATGTTAAGTTGGTCGTTTTCCTTTTTTATTTGCCGCACTCTTTTCTACAGTTATGTTAATGTTTGTTTTTTGTGATACATGACGTGGCTATCCGATATCTACAGAATCTATATACGAATAGTGCCCACGTCCGTGGAGGTAATGTAAATAAGTCTTAGTGAAATGGTTTGTAATAACACCTTTCCGCGGAATTCGTTGGATAATTTTACTTACATATGCACGGAAGATAATGAAGTCATTGCGACAATCAAAATTTGTATTTTGTTTGGCGTTGTCTGTTCCTTCCATCTCAGAAAGTGGTTTGTGGACCATGGTACAATATTCATGGGGCAAGATGGGGTTTAAAAAATGTTGCTCAAGGATTGTCTCAATACTATGTAATGTCTGTAATGGAAAGTAGTACAATAGAATAGTTTTTCAGTCGTCGTTTTCCGAATAATTAACACTGGTGTATAAGTGCGATTAAGGGCTACAATGATGATTGAAAATTAACACGGCACCATTTAGAAGTGGTAGTTTTTATTCGCCTAGCTTTTCTGGTTTCTGGTTTTCTGGCTGCTGTTCTGCTGTGGTAACATGGGTAAAGGAAGTAAATTTGGGGGTATGTTCACAATTTGTTTTGGACATTATATTTTGTGAAATATTTTTATGAGTACCAGCAGGTGTATTCCCTTTCTCGAACGCCAGCAAACCCACCCAACTAACACCTTCAAAATTTACTGTAAGAAGAACTGTTCTCCGTATACTGCATGATGGCGTGCCTTATCTTCTTACAATAAATTTTGAAGGTGTTAGTAGGGTGGGTTTGCTGGCGTTCGAGAAAGGGAATACACCTGCAGGGAACATTGACACACTCCCAGTTTTGGCGAAAAGTCTTGTATTGTCTTCTATGAAATAGCGTGTTTCGAAATGTCAGACAAGTCTTCTAGTTGAAAAAAAGCAGTGGACTTCAGACGAAAGACTTGCTCCTAACAAGACAAGTTATGGCTAGGAATTTTTGGGATTCTAACGCCGTTGCCTTGATTGACTATTTGCAGAAGTAAAGAACAGGGTCAGCGCCGTATTATGTCCAATTATGAGACAGATTTTGCAAGGAAAAAGTACACAGGCCACAATTGTCAAATAAAAATAAACGTTTTTTTTTTACTTGTGTAAAACGTGTATTTTGTCAATCAACAATTCCTTTAAATTTGATTAATTCAACTGATATTTCAGCACTGCCTCGTTCACAGACTGTTCACACTGAAAGTATTGCTGAAAAAGTATAATACGGGTGATTCCCAAAAAAAATGTGCTCTTTTCCGAACCATAATAATGAAAAAATATACATATATGATATAGAGTTCATTTCTGTTCGTAATATTTTATATTGCAATTAACATTCGTGTACAGGTTAGCTTGATTGCAGTTTACGAGGATCCATTTTGCTGTGGTGAAGTGAGTATAGAAACTGCATCAGTGGGACATGTGCGCGATTTATTTCGTACCATCGTACCGACCTAAACTGTGTGCAACTTTTTTACTGTATAGTTTTATTCCTGCAATGTCTTGTACACAGTTTAACTGATTAGAGCAATAACATAAGGTGTGATACAAAAATGTTAGTATCGAAATTATGCACGATGGCATAACTGACTAAGTACACGTGATACTGACGAGAAAGTAAATAAAGGGTCCGACAATGGTCGCACTTGACATTCTCGCAATTTTATCAAAAATTTGATTTTTTTTACGTGAATAATATTTTTTTTTGCCAGAATTTCAACTTTTATCTATAAATTATTTTGCCACACATTGGACGAGACTTTTAGGCACCTGCAAACCGAATTTCAATATCCGTCAAACAGTGAAGTGTCTTTCGACGCGCAAAGTAGATGTTTTCTATTTTGCATGTCACGGTCTTAATTTTTAAGTAAATGAAACTATATTGAAAATGCCCTATGCCCTTGAAACATCTACCGGAGACCATTTTCACAAATTTTCCAGAAAATCCGTCGATTAGTATTGTTGCAAATGTGACGTAACCAATCATAAACGTGATTTCCATTTTTGGAAAATTTTCTTACGATAATGCCAATATTGGCCCATCTCAAAAATAATAAAAATGATCCTGGAGCATCTATTTGGGAACACTACTGCGAAATTTCAAGGTTCTAACTTCATAACTGTCGTCTCAAATCCGTCTTGACCAATCAAAAACACGATTTTCAATTTTTTGTTACTTTTTTGGCAATAGTGGGCGTACTTTTTGAGTAATCAAAATTATATTATATTGTATCTCGGAACTGATTTTAGACATCTATATTCCAAATTTGAGCCAAATCGGTTGACTAGTGTGACCTCTAGCCACAATACAGACAAACGTACAGACGGACGGACGGACGGACATACGTCTGACGGACATGACCTAAAAACCACTTTTTTGGTATCTAGGTCCTCTGAAACGCCTTTTGCAATGAAAATCTCAAAATCGAAATTTTGCATGTTAACATAACTTTCTCAGCCCATGTATACGGGCGAGAAAGTAAAAAGTGGTCATTTCTTGCCCTAATTAATTAAATAAGTTTTATATGATATATTTTATGTTGGTAGATGATGGACAGCCACAGATTTTTTGTTTCAAGTGCTCCTGGAGTGAACATACCTGTACGAGGCAATTTCAATTAAAAAGCACATGGTGCATATAACGTAGCAAATCAACAATATGTAGAAGAAGTGGGATGTTTTTCTCAGGGAAATTGATTCCGGCCCAGTTTTTGTACTAGACAAGGTTCCAGGTTTGAAATGTGTGATCAAGTATCTGTTGAAGTTGTCACTTTCCCAGTGCAGTATCAGACCTGCTTCAGTGAGTCGGTGCTGCTTATCCTCGAAAATTCGTAGCAGGGGGTGCGCAGAAGGCATATACGCTCCTTCGCTATGTAAGGGTAGGCTATCGGGTAAAAAGTTTACGTAAGATACAAAGCTATTGGATAGGCTACGAGCAGTTTTTAGAAGCGGGCTTTCCGTATAGTATTCTATGAGACCGATCGTGTTACGGTCTGCCAGAATTGCTTGATGAACATCTTCCACAAAAATAACTCTTTCAGAGGAAATCAAGGCCCTGGAAGTTGCGGTCTCGTATTGATATTTTTTAAACCTATCCTGCATACCAGAAGGCATGCATAATGTGTATCCAGCCTCAATTCCTTCTTCTAGATTAGAAATCTGGTTCCCTTGGGGTGGGCTTGCGATTGTCACTATTAGCAGTGACTTATAGGCTGTTGTTATGACGATTACATAAATAAGAAAAATCCACGTAAATCGGTGGAAACGTTGAAGATTTGCTGGTGGGTTGTCCACGTGCGCCCCGTACACGTCAAATACAATCTGATTTAACGGCCTCGGATTGTTCTTAAGCCGGTAGTAGAGGTAGAGTGTGGCGGAGGTGGATATCCCTACCAGACCAGTGCTGGTCCAGACTCCCCACGTGAACTGCATGATGAGCGCCATCCAGCCGTTGATGACTCCTGTTTTCTGGACCACCCAGTACTGCTTGAAATGGCGTATTGCTAGAAGGGGCTCGGCTGTGTGCAAGAAATGCTCTTGTAAAAACTGTCCCGGGGCGCAAACTACATCCGTTTCGAAGTCGTTCAAGAAATACATAGTTCCGCTAAAGTCACCGTGAGTGTTTATTGCTTTGTGACTTTTAGGAATGGAAACGATCGTTATATCGATTGGTAGTTTCAGCGATGAAGAGATCGTTTCAATATTTTTTGTACATGTTTCATGCAAAACATGTAGTGAAGGGTCGCTGGTAACTACTTTTAAGTTGATATTAAATAAGTCCAGTTTCAGTTTGATTCGTTCAGGAAGAACCGACGCATTCCATTCAGAATGATTACTGGTACACTTTCCGACAAGTACTAATTTCCAATGGCGGGGAGCCTGGTCACTTGTGTAGATCTCTACGTTTCCGTTATTTATTACGAGAACGTAACAGTTGATGTTAAGGAGAAATCTCCAAACGTTGGCCAATATTTGGATGACAATGCTGCTGTCAATTTTTTCCACTACTACCAATACCTTTGTTTCTGGAGCCATATGTCTGATTGAATATACAAATGAAAGTATTTTCTGTAGTTCGCTCAGGTCCCCCGGAATGATGATGATGGCTTTAAGAGGAAGGCGCCTCACTTGGAATAGAGCAGGGATTGGGTAGATGTTGTGAGACAGTTGAACTAACCATTTTTGTTCCGCCATGAGTGCAGCGACATGTTCCGCTATATGTTCGTACGTCATCCATGGATTGGCTTGTGAATAGAAGACGCCTATTGTTCCTGCATCCACATGAGTGAGGGCAAATGTTGTGAAACATTCGGATATCCAGTTAGGGGATTGATTTTGTGCGTTGAGAAGATAAAAACATGCTATGAGTGAAATCCAAGTTGCTTGTCTCATGTTATGATGATGTTTTTCTGAAAAATATAAATTAATATTCTTTTAAGATTATGTAACTTGACTGTTATTGTTTTTGAATACTGTTTGATTGAGAACAGTTTTATGACACCTTTCCTGATGGCATGAAACCTCTTTATTTTATTCTGAATCGCTCTGCTGGAATGCCTCCTTGAAGATTCACGTTAATCAGTTAACTGTCCCAGAGTCTTTAATGCAAAATTTTTTATTTGAGTGATGTTATGTGTACCTACCAACTTCGCAAGATTGTTACTTCATTGTGTGAGGTAGTTTCTCGAATGTATTTAAAGTATGTGGTTCCTCCAACTCAAAATTGCCATTGGTATGGCTTCTAAAAAAATAATGTCAATCAGCTAGGAATAACTCAATTCATAACTTACCTCTTCCACATGTCTATTTTTGAAGTAACTTACTTTGAACTCTGTATTTATGACAACCTATTGGTATGAGATGCTACCCCAAACTGTTTACAATTTACTTAGCAGTATCTATGCCAGTCGAGACATCAGGGAGGATTCTTGTTTCATAATGTCTGTTTCATGTAAGTTCAGTAATTTTAGTTATTTTATCGCCTATACGAGCACTTAAATTTATATTTTTTGTTTTCTGATATATATTTGACCATCTGATAACTGCAGAATACACCGAAACCATTCCATTGATGGTTTTGTAAACATTAGGCATTATAGTGGTTTCTAATGTGAATGCTCTGTAAACAAGGAGCATTAGACTGGGTTTTAATGGCATATTTCCACGGAATCCGCTGGCTATTTTCAATTTCATTTTTCCTCGATTGAAATTGATCAACAAAATCGGCCCAGTATTTTATTTTATGTTTAAAATTTGCTGAGGCCCAATAGTCAGAATATGGCTCAGCTAGGATAGAGAAAAGGCCGTTGATTGGCCGCAATAAATCAAACTGAGTGATCTGTAGAGGTTGAGTAAGTAATCATTAGGGTTCGGATTTGTCCTAAAAAGACCTATTCTTCTCCTTACGTTTGATTTCAGCCAAATTTTGTATTTAGGCGTTTTGGACCTCCACGACCCCACACACCAAATCTTATCGAGACCTATAATGTCCTATTTCAGCTTTGAAAGTACTAAAAAATCCTATTTTGCTGGTTGACGGCCTAATTTAACCTATTCTGCAGATAACAGTACTTATGGACACGTGTCTTACAATACGCTCGCTTCAAAAGAATCTTTTCAGACGAAAATAAAATCAGCTTGTAGACTTATTTTTTCTAAGAAGCCCGTAGACTACATTAACTTCACCATTAGAAATATATTTTCTTAGGTTCGTTGATAGTCGAGGTTACTCCCCATTACTCCCTCGCAGACCAGGTAAGTAGGTATGTACTCTATTTTTATACCAACTACCCTTATGCCTGTGACCTGTGTACATGCTACGTGCCTATGCGCAGAGCTACAGGACACGCCAGATGCACCAAGCTTGCGGTAGCCCTAAAAAGAAACCCAGGCTGCCCAGGCTGGGCCTCAGCCCGAGAAGCTGCGGAGATATTAGAAGGAAAAAGGGCAGAAAAAAAAAACGTTTGCTCGATCCATAGCCGTATCCACGGGGGGGGGGGGGGGGGTTACCTAAGGGGTTAACTCCCCCCTCCATGAAAGAAAATTAACATGGTAATGCCGACGTGAAGCAAAAAAAAATATAGGCTAAAACCCCCCAATACCCCGAAACCCCCCCCCCCCCCCCCATGACCGCTTTCTGGATACGGGCCTGGCCCGATCTTTCCCCTATCTACCGAAGTTGCATCCCTCAAATTTCTGCCTCTCGTTTCGTGTGACGTAGAAAGAAGTCTCTTTCCACTTAAAAGAACTTTGACAGAGATGCGACGTAATTTTAAGGTGGAAAATCTGGAAAATCCCGGCGGAACGGAAACATTTTCCGCTTCCGACATGGATGTATTGGCCTCGGCCCACTCCAAAAACTGGCTTCGGCCCAATCATATTTTTCGGCTTCGGCGTACTCTACTTCGGCTTCGGCCAAAAACATCCGCGCCAATTAAGCGCGTTAAAAAAAAAAAAAAAAAAAAAAAAAAAAAAAAAAAAAATGAAAATGAAAATCTGGAAAAAGTTTTGGTCGTGCAATAAAACCAAATGTGAAAATTCTTCCTTTTTTGCTCTTACCTACCTATAATTTTTATTAGAAACCTTACCTTAGTAGTTAAGCACTAGGTAAAATTGGATTTTAAGGAACCTATTTTCAGCAACCTATTTTGCGTTTTTGAGCAACCTATTTCTCGGTTTTAAGCAACCTAACAATCCGAACCCTAGTAATCATTCAATGTTGGATACTTCTTAAAGACAGAATAATGGATCCATTAAAATATTCTAATGTCGTTTGTGGCAATGGAAATTGAGTTTGGGGACTACAGCAGAGGATCTTTATCGTACGTCGTATTACATACACTGGTACAGTTTCTCAGGATTGGTTTGGCCGAATTATTTCTGAACACTTTTTCTTAATCTCGTAATCTATTTGACGAAGGATTAAATAAAGGACCATCTGATAAACTAGAAGGAAACTGGCAATTTAGAAACAAAAAAAAATATATATAAAATACATATTATATAATGCAGCCCCACCGTGGTCTGATTGGAAAACACTATGGCCCGGCTTAGTTTAGTTGATACTTGTCAAAATCTCACTCTAATGTCTAAGAAGACAGACGCTATGCTTGAGAAGGAAGCAGTGTTCAGGCCTTTTAAAAACTCTAGCCTATTTATTTATAGAATTCTAAGAAGACCCAGCAGTTGTTTTTTTCTCAAACAAAGTGTCTGTCTTCTCAGACATTAGGGTGAGACTTTGAAAAGTATCAACTAAACTAAGCCGAACCCTAAACTCACACGACTGAGGTCCCGGGATAAAAAAACGAAAACTCCTTGACGCTACAGCCCTTTCAGGACAAAGGCCAAGTGGGATACAGGGTCCCAGCTTTTTTGAGCTCAGTACACAAGGGGATTTGCTCAGAATCACGCCAGACAGCCGAGTTTTCCTCCAGCCAGTGAAGGCCAGATAGCCGTCATGGCTTTGTAGGCCCAGGGCCAGGCAGGATTCATCAGGAAAAATCTCGCCAAGTTGGGACTAGATCCTGACTCCTCTTGCTTCACAGCTCAGTTCCCTGCCATAAACCTAATCCAGCCCATTGGTTGCAGGGATGTCACACAAAATACTTATTCATTTGGCTTCTGCTAAAAATTAGTTTCTTTAATTATCATCAGGCCAAGGGTCTGGGCTGTAAGCGCCATGAATCTAACGGTAAATTTTCTCTTAACTGGTTGAATTAAAAATCGCCCATTTTTTCAATTTTTAATGTGTGCATTTTGGTGCAAGAGAATTGTGCAGTAGTTTTCACACGCAAATGTTCATTATATACCTACAACGGTTTACTTGGTCCTACGTGTATGATATCTAATGAATGCAACTTCAGTCAGAAAACAGAATGTACACGTCAGGTGACAAATCAATAGCATATAAAAGAACTGAAACATTTGATCAAGAGTTATCGGTTTTGGCCCATTTTCCGTTATGATGATGGATGGAACCATGAGGCGCCTTATGACAAATTTGTGGAAGAAGTCATTTTCCCAATACAGGATAAGACCAGCCTCAATTATTCGATATTGTTTTTCCTCAAAAATACGCAAAAGGGGGTGTGCTGAAGGCATATACGCTGATTCGCTCTTTGTGTATACTCCGTCTGACAAGAAGTTAACAAGAGACACAAAGTTATTGGGGAAATCAATGCTGCGACTCATTTTTAATGCTGAACTCTCTTGATAATAGTATACGAGTCCTATTGAATAGATGTCGGAGAGAATTGCCTTCTTAGTATCCTCTACATAACGAACCCTTTCAGCAGATTCGTATCTCTGTAAAGCAGAAGTCTCATTTTCAGTATTTGACGACCGTAACGTCATGCCACGATGTATGAACAGGGTATAACATCCTGCGTCGGCTCCTTCTTTCAGACTTTGAATTTGTTGGTCTCGAGGGGGGTCTATGATAGTCACTGTCAGAAGTGACTTATAGGCTGTTGTTATGACGATTGCGTACAAAAGAAAAATCCAGGATACTCGGCGGAAGCGAGAAAAGCTTTCGGGAGGGTTCTCCAAGTACGCCCCATACACGTCAAATGTAACCTGTGATAGCGGCCTCGGGGTGTTCCTCAGCCGGTAGTAGAGGTAGAGTGTGGCGGAGGTGGATATCCCTACCAGACCAATGCCGGTCCAGACTCCCCACGTGAACTCCACGATGAGCGCCTTCCACCCGGGTATGACCTCCGGTTTCTTAACCACCCAGAAAAACTGACTGTGGCGTATTGTCGGAAGGGGCTCGCTTAGGCGGAAGAAGTTAGCTTGCTGGTAATACCCTGGAGCACACACTACATCCGTTTCAAAGTCATTCAGTATCCCCATTATTCCTTCCAACTCGCCGTTGTTACTATAAATTTGGTGGCCCGGTTTTATTTGCACGATCTTTATATCGATTGGAAATTTCAGCGATGATGTAATAGTTTCAATGTTAAGCTGACAGGTGTCTTGAAAGGACCTTCGTCTTGTTCCTGGGATCACTACTTTTAGGTTGATTGGGTGAAACTCTTTATTTGTTACGGTTCGGTCGGGGAACAGTGACGCATTTCTTTCGAAGTGATCGCCGGTCCACGTGTCAACAAGCACTAAATCGTGACTTGTTGAAGCCTCGCCTGTGTTGTACACCGATACCTTTCCTTGATTAATAATTAGAAAACAGCAGTTGATCTGAAGGAGCTGCTTCCAAATCTTGACAAGGATGCGGGGAAAATCGTTCATGGCAACATTTTCAATCACCACCAACATCTTAGTTTCTGGCCCCGATTGTCTCATCGAATGCGCAAAAGACAGTATTTTTGGAAATTCTTTCGGGTCGCCTGGAAAAATAATAATGGCCTTGTGAGGATGACGCCTGACTTGGTAGGAAGGATGTAGGGGGAAAGTAATGTTTGACATCCAAATGGACCACTTTTGTTCCCACATGAGCGCAGCGACATGTTCCGCGGTATGGTTGTACGTCGTCCATGGATTTCGTTTTGAATAGTAGACTCCCATTGTTCCCGTCTCAAAGTAAGTTCGAGCGACAGTTTTGAGGCATTCAGAGACCAAGTCTGGGGACTGGTTGGGTCCGGTGAGGATTTCGAAACGTGTCAACAGCGAAATCAATGCTGCTAGGTTCATCTTGGTGAAGTGATATCTTTCTGAAAGTTTGATAGTATGATAAATTTCCTTTCTCCCAACTTTGTTTAGTGAGAAATTATGACGTGATGTTTATTTCCCTTTGAGTTAAGAGAAAAACTTCGATTTTCTCGGAAGTTTAACTTACGAAAGGAAGATCCACGAAAATCGGCGTAAACTTTGAAGATCTGTGGTAGCAGCCTCGAGTTGTTCGTCAGCCGGTAGTAGAGGTAGAGTGTGGCGGAGGTGGATATCCCTACCAGACCAATGCCGGTCCAGACTCCCCACGTGGATTCCACGATGAGCTCCTGCCACCTGGATATCACGTCTTGTTTCTTCACCTACAAGCTACAAGGACCGCTGCAAGTTTATGGATGGACATAGAACCAGCCCTAATTGAATTTCAGAAAGTTAAAGTCATATTATAAATTCTTTTATGAAAAATATTGATGCTAGGATGAGCTGGAATAATATGAAACTTACCTAGATACTTCTAAAAAAATAACCATAAATAAGTCTTTTGAATGAGCATGTAAGTACACATTTTTTTTTAAACATTACTTACCTCTTGGGATTTCGATGTCTTATTTATTACGACTTTTTATTGTGGAATGTGGAATACCTAGTAACATTCACTACCTATTTGCTTATATTCAAGTGAACATGCCATATCGAATAGTGTTTCTTAATAACTTCCCATGTAAACTCAGTAATAGATATTCGATTTTTGTGTCGCTTCGTTATTGTGTTTATTCTTTCCCATGTACGAGTACAATACATTATTTAGGCAAGGAATTAATACGGCCGTGAATAAGTTTGAGGTTTTCATTCAAAATTTTCAATCTATAAGCCGATGTTTTTTTTAAGTCGCTAATCAATCCCACATTATATTTCTTTTGGTTTAAATAATACCACGTTAGCGGCATCTTTTGAAAAAGTTTATTTTTCGGAGATACAAGGTTGGGGACGACGGTAGACGAAAAAAAAATCGATTTTTTTAACCTAAGTAGTATTTGAATGTTTTTAAATTTATTATTGGCTGCTTTGATTATGAATCTTACTAGGGCCTTGAACTTATTCAATATTTTTTTGGCAGGGAAGGGAAAAAAAGTAATGGCCCACATGGGAAAGTATGTGCGACTGCTGTCGTACCTTTTGTTTATTTTTACCGATAAACATCTTGGTATGTCCGATAATAGTAGAATACGTGGAAAACATTTCCGAGCCCTTTATGATTTTTCCCATTGGGGTTTTCACTTTTATCTTTTACATGCATTACGTGTAGTGTTATTTACTTTATCTCAAAAACACAATAGCTATATACCTATACGTTTGCTTTCACTTTTTGGATCAAGGATGCCCGTTTGATCTATATCTATACGAACATCTGCACTTTGCGGAATGTACCTGAATATAGCTCCTATAAGACAACATTAAATTTCTCGATTATACTGTGACGTATATTTTAAACTAGTTTTTAGCGTTAAAAAGTGTTACTATATTTCAGAACAGGGGTTAACTCAAAAGAGTGACATTAAAATATCAACAAGTAGAATAATTTGTCCCTTTATGTGACAACAGCTATACCTAGGGCAGAGTTGTTATCGGAGTTAACCGGACGTTGGGCCCATAACCTGTCCTAGACTTGCGTTATCAACTCACTACTGAAACTCCCCTCTGTTTACATCAACCTGTATTAAGGAGCTACACCACTTGAGGTAAATGTTGAGTTACACCATTGTGGTACTGCAACGCAATTGTCATAAGCTAAATGTATTCATTAGATAGGAGACACTACAGTACAGAATAGGTAAAATCCACAATAAGTCTGCATAATGAAGAAAGTTTACGGTCCCACAACAAAGTATTGGAAATATTTGAAACTGTGCGCCGTAAAATGTGGAGATCTGTTGCCCAGATTACTGTGTCACCCCTGCTTTTTTGTGTAGTAAAATTGTTTCTTGCTGGTGGCTGGGGATTTTTTTCCTCGTAGTGGGGGAGAGTTTGGACGGAAGAAGGTAGTAGCATTGCATACGTAATTTCTTGTTCCAAAGGCTCCCAAAATTTCATTAAAATCGAACTAGCCGAATTCGAGCAAGTATTTTTTTTTTAAATTTCTTTGTGGGTTGTTAAGTGATATGAGAGTGATGAGCTGCGAATCGGCACGCTCTAAAACAATACCTTTCGAATACTACGAATAAAGATAAAGTAAAGTTGGTCCTTCGAGCCGGATAACCAATTTTTTGTTTTTTGTTTCCAGAGAGATGAGACCAGAGTACACGCAGTTGTTCCACGAGCTGTGCGATGAGCAAGTTTACATGCTCATCAAACCTGAAGACGTGAAACTGAGGAAAAAGCAGAGAAAGGTTGAGGCAGAGGTGCAGGATCTTAAGCTGAAGCTGTCGCAGCAGCTCTCGAGGAATGTTGTTCTCAGTAATAGGGAGATTCGGCTCTTAAGGTAAGGGAATATACATTTGCTATGTTTACGTTTTTTTCAATAATTTTTTGAGGACACTGTTGGGTATTTCAATGTTGTGAAATGTAATATGAATTTTTAATGTCCGAAATTAACCGGCTGTATTGTGGTTTTACTACTCGACCGTAAAGTCACAACACAGCCAGTTAATTTTTTGGACGTTATAAGGCGACATTATATTTCAGAACAAATTGGGTTCCAAACCACCACAGCCTCGATATACATTTCACTTGACATGCTGAACATATCAGAGGTGAATGCTGACCAGAAAAACTTTTGATCTGATCGGGATGGAACCGGTGTGAGCCAACTTTCAGGGATCCTTTAAAGACGACCATCTGGACCACGAGACTGCAAAATCTCGCTGAAAACCAACAATAGAAAAGGGGTTTTCAAAATAATCAGCAGTAGAAGGAGGAAATAGCATCGCGTGCCGTACATACATACACACAAACCTACCTACACACAAAACTCATCCGCTGTTGCTGTGTCGGAAATAAGAAGGAACAGGTGGGGGGAATTCCCCTAGGACATGTCGTACTGCAGCCCCCCCCCCCCCCTACATCGTAAAAACAGGAAACATCTCAGAAACCTAAAGCCCCCATCTCTTGGGTAGGGGGAAAAATTATTACCGCAGCAGAAAGTTCAAATACACTCCCGAAGTGTCGGAAGGTGTGACCCATATCTTGATAAGCTGCTAACGGAATCCTCATGCACGCTGAAACTTAAGATGAAATGGCGGAAGTCATGTTTATTTATGTTTCGACTGAACCAAAACAAAGCATTTTTTCTCATATTATCATAGAAACTAACCTCCTTTGGCTGGATTTCACCACTTTAACGTGAATACTATCGCGTACACGATAGCGCTATCGTATCGGTAAAAAATGTTAACGGCTTTCACCATGCACCGTTACCGTTTCGTTAGCTTTCGAGTGGATTTTCCGTGCGTTAGCGAAAACGATAATTTTCATACCTGCGACTCATTTTGTGTAGTCTTATTTAGTCTAATCAACATTTTAACTTATTTCTCCGAAAAAATAGGGGTTTTTTCACGTTTATTTCCACTTTTAGATTCAAATTGTTGAAATAAATTTGACGTAAACAAAGCAGGCGAATTCTATTGACACAACAAAACCTAACGAGAGGATGTCTGCTTTTTCGAATCGATAGCTATTCGAACGTTAAAAGGCACTATGGTGAGGTGGTGAAATTCAGCCTTATTACAAAAAAAAACAGTGTACTAACATAGTTAATTCTTTAAAGAACATAAAGTAAGCAAGAATTCATTAAAATGAGTTTTTGTTCCTTCACAGTGGTTGAATTACGAAACATCAGCCACACTCCACACTCTGTGGGTTTGTTCATGTTTGGTAATTCAAACGCCTTGAAGTAACCAAAAGTCATTTTAATGAATTTTTGCTTACTTTATGTTCTTAAAAGAATTGACTAAGGATTGACTATGGGTTTATTTCAATAAGGAGGTTACTTTCTATGATATCATCATAATATTGACAATTTTTTCGCTTCGGAAGGTAAGAACCGTAAGAATAAAATATGATGTCCTTACGTGTTTGAAGTGTTTTGTCCATTGTGGGGAGTAACGGTCATAACTGTGCCTGAAGTGCGACATCAAAACACAACCCCCTTAAATAAAACTACCCCTCTATATCCTCTCTCGAAATTGGAACTTACCCTCACTATATACGGTAGTTTTTACGTTATGACTCCGGGATCAGTGGATTTCGTTTTTTCTGTTTTCCAATTTCGGTTTGGATGAGAAACATGAATGAAAGTCTATCTTATAGTATGAGTTTTTTTCTCATTTTAAAACATTTTGTGTGACACTCAGTGGCTGCATGATTGGTCAAGGGGCTCGATTTCTATCTTGTGAGTTGTGCAGGATGCCCGACTGCCGCACACCAGCCTCTGGCCCTCATGTATAGCACCACAGTGACTTTCGAACACCCTTAAAGGTTCATGAAGGTATGATGTTGTATAGTTAGCCTATGAATATGATCTCGATAGATACTGGTACGTGCACTACCATGTTGACGAAATTATCGATCGATAATATCAAAAGTTTATGCATGGTTTCCATGGTAACCCCAACGTTTCTCTATAGTTCATAGCTTGCAAAAGTGTTGCATTGGATTGTTGTATGTGTTTGTTTATACTTAAACATTGCTCAGCGCATGGCGCCATCTTGCGTTAAATTCAAGATGGCCGGTAATGGTATCTATCGAGGTATCGTACCTATAGGTTAGCCATGAGATATAGTAATGGTTTGAGGTGAAGTGCCGGGCAGGTGTTTAATAACTTACATTCCGGTCGATTGCTCCCTTTTCCCATCAATTGCTCTCCTCCTGAAATTGGATTAGAGTGGTTCCCTATCCTCAGGGGAGGGGGGGAGGGGGGGGGGGGAAGCACGTACCTCCTCCATTCCACTATCATTTGTTTTGTTCACCTGACAGAAGTATCAATACCATGAATTCATCATTAGGTGTATGATGGGGTCCTACAGTTTTCGGTTATAGGGGCGCTATCTAGAATGATACCCTCGTGAGGAAACTGTTGGCTATTTTTTTTTTTGTTCTGGGGTGTAATTTGTTTTTTTAACGTCAGACGTGTTTAACGTTGCTGACGATTTATAAATATTATATTTCAGAGCAAAAAAAAATCCAGCAGTTTCCTTAGCAAGACATGGACCTAGCTACGTGTTTAGACACATAGAGTGTTCTGAGTATACACGCCCTATAGAAAACTGGGCTGGAGCGGTTCTATTTGGAGGGTATGCATTTGTATTGGGAGGTGGGGGGGGGGCAGCTTCAGCTTCAGTGCGATGCTGTGGGGAGAAATGGTGAGTCATCGCTTGCGGCAACAAGTGGGAACCCCCCCCCCCCCCCTTCCCCCGCCCTCGGTCTGAATCAATGGAATATAATGGAGACAAGCTTGATTTATGATTTCGAGAATAATCTGGGAATGAATACCTATTCCATTTTGGTTTGAATGTCTTGTTTGGGAGGAGAGAAGATGGCACTCTGTATGCACGAGGGGACAACTTGGGATCAATCATGCCCAACAATCGAGTTTTCAGGCATTCATCAGGGCTGGGGAGGCCCAGGCTCAGAATAAAAAATATCTATACAAGTCGAGGGTAGAACCTTGGTGCTCTGAGCTGCCTCTGAGTGGTCAAGGGTCTTCAGCCAAACTCTGCGGTGTTTTTTTAAAAAAAGTGTGTTGTTGCAGGTACCTGGACCTAACAGAAGAAGAAAAAGAAAAGCTACGAGGATCATACAAAGTCGCGAAGAAGCTGGAGAAGCTGGAGAACTCGGGCAAAGACAATAGGAACAGCGAGAGTGATTCTGACGATAATAACGATAATGATAATGACTACGAGTACCCTAGCTTGGGATCTACCGGTAGTGGTACTACCTCCCCCCTCTCAGGTAAATATATCTTCTCAAATATAATATGTCATTTTATCGTTGAACAAAATAGGGTCGCACCTGTGAAGGACGTTGTCTGCTTGTGGCACAGTGGTCGAGTGTATACAGCGTTCAGTTTTGTAAGCCAAGCCTTAAGACGCCATGTTCAAATTCCGGTCGTTGAAGATTTTCCTGTTACCCATTGCTGTCTGTTCTTACTACGGTCAGCCAAACTAACCTCAGACTTGTCCTCTCTATAGTGTCTAAGAAGACAGACACTTTATTTGAGAAATAATCACTTTGTGGGTCTTCTAAGAATACGCAGGCAAAGAAGATCGTTGATTGTATAAGTGGTTCGTTTCCTATACGGTCATCTTACAAAGTAAACTGTCTTTTTTTTGTAAGATGATACTATCAGATTCATCTCTTATACACTTTACAATTATCTTCTTAGCCTGCTTATTTTTACAAGACCCGGAGATTGTTTCTTTCTCAAACAAAGTGTCTGTCTTCTTATGTTCTTTAAAGACAGACAAGTCTGTGGTAAGTTTGAGTGAATTTTAGGTAGGCAGGAAAACCACCAGCTACTTGTTACAAATATAAATATATATATAAATAAATAAATAAATGTATTTTGTGTGTTTGTATAGGAGTGACGTCACCTCGGCGCACCCCCTCGGAGCATGTATCCCTCACCGAGTCCATGCAGATGGTGGATGAAATTATTTCCAATCCCCGCATAGACCGACTCGAGAAGATACAGAGGCTTGAGGATATCCTGTCTGCTGCCACGTCTGATATACAGCAGTCACAGGTATGTACACTATCTGCTGCCACGTCCAACATACAGTAGTCACAGGTATGTACCTACACTATTTGCGCCATCTACTGCCACGTCTAATATTCAGGTACGTTATGTGTACTATCTGCTGACACTTGTCAACGCCGTGGTCGGACTACTGATAAGAGAGACCACTGTAGTTTTGATTAGGCAGTATTTTGTTTGCAGCTGAGTGGCGGTTTCGATGGTAACAATCTCGAAGAGCTCCTGGACGGCCACGACTCGAACGAGTCGTCACCTCGCAAGATGGCGGACCGGAAACCCAACATGGCGGAAGTCGGGTGTCAGACCCTTTCCACGGGGGACGTCGCCATCACTAAAATTTGGTACTCGAAAGAGGAAAACGCCAACCAGAAGATTTTGTTTGCTTCTCCGAAGAAGTGAAGTTCCTTTGTTTACTTTTCTTACTTCGGGTAAGAATTTTCGAAAGATTTTTATTTAGGTACCGATGGTTTTAAGACGATATTCCTTGAATGTTTATTTTTTATGTCCCGTACTGTGGTTCAGTTGCTAAGCTACCCAATAATTTTATGTTTAGATGACGTCAAGGCTCCTCTCTTAATTCGATTATCGCTTGAAATCGAAATGTTGACTCAGACGAGTTTTGCGAACTAAAAAGGAACCTAGTTTAGTAGGTTACAGTATTTCACTTGTTAGATTTAACATAGCAAGAAAAATAATGTTGGAAGGTATTATTTGAAAAGCTGTTGTGATAAAAATTTAGAAAATTAATTCTATGTCGAACTTCCGAACATCACTTGTTGTAGCCTTTTTGTTGATCTATTTTTAAATTATTCTATTTATTATTTTACCTTTAATGATCCGTTTTTCCTGAATAATATTTATTTCACCTACGTCTGCCGAAAAATTGCGCCTATAGAATGTATTTTGTTTTATGCAGTGATATGACTAAGTATCGTGTCTACTGATTTTATTGTAGAAAGATGTGCGTTGTATTGTATTGTAGGTTATAAATATTATGAACGAATTAGTGGTGGGTTTAGGGAACTCAAAACTTTTTTACCCAAAGTTCTTAAATCTTTCTTATTTCCTATTTTCGGTCTGAAGGTGACGTGAATTTCGGTTTAGATATTGATACCAGTATTTGTACTTCCATTTTTACCGTTCTATAGTATTCGTTCTCCAGCAAAAGCTAAACATAGTGTGCTGTTCACAGCCCTATTTTGTCGCGTGTGAGTAGCACACTATGTTTAGCTTTTAGAGTATGTGTGTTCCATTCCCAGTTAACTAAACCCGCCGGTAGCGTTTATACTATCAGGGCATTTTTGTTGTTTCTTGTTATAATCCTTTTAATAATATTTCGTAACGAAATGCCAGTGGTTTATGGGCTGAATTATTTCTTTATTTATTTTTATTTATTCCTGTAGTTGTGTAAAGACTAGGTACCATTTTCAAGTATTTTCAAAATATTCGTACTGAAGTTTTTGTTTGAAACTCGCATGGAGCGATATTATTTTTTTTGTCTTCATTCTCCTGTAGGTAGGGTATTTAATGATACGTCGGATGTGAAACGAAAAAAAAATAATAACAAAATTAATTTATCTGACAATGGTATTACAGTGATAACCGATTGGTATTTAATATTGCTAGGTCACATTAACAATTCTCATGTACGGAAAGAACTAAATACCTATCTATAGAGTGACTCAAGTGGCCCGTCCACCTTGTGTGAGATAACGACTTCCCTGTGTGAGATGATTATCTCACATCCTTAGCGGGTGGACCGGCTTCGTGAGAAGTTCGTACTGATCGGGTCAACTTAGAAGTAGGAAGGTACGGGTACCAGTTAAGGTGGCTAAAGTGTACTATAGTCTCCCTTAAAAGTTCACTATAGCGTTATCCTCCCGATAAGAAAAGTTGGTGCCTTTCACCATCCTAACGTTAGCTAGTGGATTTTTAATGGTAAGATTAAGGGTCCGCTATACCTGACGGTACATTTTTTGCCGCCCATAAGATTAACATTGCGAGCGGCGATTCATTTTCAAGGTTTACCCTTGGTTGGAAAGACACAAAATTTTGCCTGTACCTAGCCCTAACAATGTTCTAGGGAGTGTTCGAAGCAGATTTCCCATTTTTTTACTAGTTTTCGAGATACAGCACTTTTTTTGAGGTTTGCGATGCTAGCATTTGCAAAACAGTTGCAATAAAAGAAACCAGTGAGAAATTGGGAAATCTGCTTCGAACACTCCCTAGAACATTGTTAGGGCTAGGTACAGGCAAAATTTTGTGTCTTTCCAACCGAGGGTAAACCTTGAAAATGAATCGCCGCTCGCAATGTTAATCTTATGGGCGGCAAAAAATGCACCGTCAGGTATAGCGTCCTCTTAAGTTACTATCTTTATCTGGACGTTAAGGAACTAGTTAAAGTCAGCCTTAGCCTGTTGGACTCGAACTGAATTGGTATTGTTGGAAAAGTTGCTCATTTTACGTAATTCCACTGTATAACTTTCCGCCTTATAGTAGCTGTCTGTAGGTTTGTTTGTATGTGGTAGGCTCAATGTTCTAGATAGCTATCAAATAATTTTTCTATTGAGTGCGATATGCTTCAGTTGTGTGAGTTTCCACTGCGATTGACTTAAGGTTATGCTGTACGTAATTATGCATTTCTGGCACCCATAAGGTTAATGTTGAAATTTTTTTAAGTGGAAAAATTGGGTGATCTCAAAAACGACTGGGAAAGTGAGGAATCTGGCTCGATCTATCCCTACAACGTTACTAACGCTACATCTGGGAGAAACTCAGAATTTTTTTCAACCAAAAGGAATATTTAAAAATACAACATTTATCTTATGGATGGTAGAAATGCATCTTCAGATACAGCGGAACCTTAGTCAAAAGTTGTGAGAAAAATTGATGTACCACCACCGTAAGTTCGGACAGTTTTCAAGGTTGGTTTAGTTATTTCAGAACTTCCTCATCCAAAAGTGTCTACTTATAAGTTAAACATGAGTGCCGCCTGTTGCTAGGGCAACAAAATTCCAACTGGAACTCATAGAGCCAATGTGACACACATGTTTAACTTACAGGTAAAAACGTCGGGTGAAAAAGTTCTGCAGGTGTATTCCCTTTCTCGAACGCCAGCAAACCCACCCAACTAACACCTTCAAAATTTATTGTAAGAAGATAAGGCACGCCATGATGCAATATACGGAAAACAGTTCTTCTTACAATAAATTTTGAAGGTGTTAGTTGAGTGGGTTTGCTGGCGTTCGAGAAAGGGAATACACCTGCTGAAATGCCCCCATAATGGTCACATACTATGCGTTTTGGACGGCCGTTCTGGCGGGTTGGCATCCCCGCACGTTTGTGGGAGGGATGGCAGTTTTGCAAGCCGGCCATTCAGCCCCGCCATTTCGGGACGCATCAAATGTGGCCACCTTTTGTTTTTTATAGGTGATGGTCTTGCAATATGTTTTACTCGTTAAAATGTCGTTATCAAGACGAATAATCAAAAGGTACTCAACCTTGTGACGTCACGTCGTCAGCTTATCAGTAGGTAGGTAGGAGAATAACATGCATTTAATAACATTGCAAAACAATTCTATATGTGGTGGCTTTTAAATAGACATATACAATTCAGAACATTTAAATATCCAATAGTTTTCTCATAAAGTGTGCAGAAATAAAGGGTTCGACAATGGTCGCACTTGACTTTCTCGCAATTTTTATCGAAAATTTGATTTTTTTTTACGTAAATAATTGGCAGAATTTTAACTTTTTCTAAAAAGTATTTTGCCTCACAATGGGCGATACTTTTAGGCACCTGCATACCGAATTTCAAACATATCCGTCAAACAGTGAAGTGTCGTTCGACGCGCAAAGTATATGTTTTCTATTTTGCATGTCACCGTCTTAATTTTTAAGTAAATGAAAATCTATTGAAAATGCCCTTGAAGCATCTATCTGAGACTACTTTCACCAATTTTCAAGAAAATCCGTCGATTAGTGTTGTTGCAAATGTGACCTAACCAATCAAAAACGGGATTTCCATTTTTGGAAAATTTTTCCTACGATAATGCCAATATTGGCCCAAATTTTTGGCCCATCTCAAAAAGAATAAAAATGATCCTGTAGCATCTATTTGGGAACACTATTGCGAAATTACAAGGATCTAACTTAATAACTGTAGTGCCAAATCCGTCTTGAACAATAAAAAACGAGATTCTAGTTTTTTTTCCTATTTTTGACTTTATTTTGCCTATATTGGCCGCAATTTTGAAATGATTGAATATTTCTTTGACAGACCTTTAAGTAATGTTATTAAGCACAAGTTTATGGATTTTTGTGAAATTCCGGCTAATACTGTTCATGGGGCCAAGGTTTTCACGTATGGGCCAATTTTGGCCCAAATTTTCGGCCCATCTCCAAAAAAATAAAAATGATCCTGGAGCATCTATCTGGCAACACGACTGCAAAATTTGAAGGTTCTAACTTTATTACCGTACCGTGAAATGCATCTTGAGTAGACAAAAACACGATTTTGAATTTTTTTTGACACTTTTTTGACAATAGTGGGCGCAATTTTTGAGTAATCAAAATTATATTAAAATTGTATCTCGGAACTGATTTTAGACATCTATATTCTAAATTTGAGCCAAATCGGTTGACTGGTGTGACCTGTAGCCGCGCTACAGACAAACGGACGGACGTACGTACGTACGTACGTACGTACGTACGTACGTACGTACGTACGTACGTACGTCGGACGGACATGACCTAAAAACCATTTTTTTGGTATCTAGGACCTCTGAAACGCCTTTTGCAATGAAAATCTCAAAATCGAAATTTCGCACGATAACATAACTTTCTCAGCTCATGTATTACATACGGGCGAGAAAGTAAAAACCATTTTTTTGGTATCTAGGACCTCTGAAACGCCTTTTGCAATGAAAATCTCAAAATCGAAATTTCGCACGATAACATAACTTTCTCAGCCCATGTATTACATACGGGCGAGAAAGTAAAAACGTAAACAAACAGCGAATGGATGTTCGACCGTAAGGTCAGTGTTACGTGACGTCATAGGGGAGAAGCCCATCTTAACCATACTAACTACTGATGTATGTATGTACTGTAGGTCGCTTGCTTGGTAGGGTGTTGTATGTAAGTTTGTATGTAACTAGACTGCAGTTGTCCTCTCGCCGCCTTCATCCTGTGTCACATACGGATGCCATGTAGAGACAAATCTTATCAAATTAAATTAAATAATAATTTTTGATTGTTAAGTTTCGCTCCCATGTAAGTCCCAGTAACCCAAGTAGTAGGTAAGCTGTGGATTTTGTAAGGCTGCGCTGCTCTCAACAAGGTTAGAATCCCACGCCGAGATGGCCACCTGATGTCACCCATCTGCCAACTTACGATACATTGTCTGTGAAGAGAGGGGGATCCTTCCAACCAAAATTTTCCCCTCATTCCACAGCCATATCCATATTAGGCCTTCGGGGCAAATCGACTGCTGCGGTTCGCAGAAAAGCCCGGGGGGTACTGATGCCGAAAATGATTTCTTGTTAAATTAACAATAATGATGTCCATCGCGATGACGTTCGGTGAGAGAAGTGGCGAAAAACACGGCCCCCCCTTCGAAAGTTGGTTAATCGTCGCAATGAGGAGGCGAGCCTTGGCTCCTTGTACCTACCGATCTGTCCATTCGGTCAATGCTATTATAGGACAATCTGCTCGTAGCCTTGACAGCTCCTAATTTTGCCTCTGCCCGGATTTTGATCTTCTTGAATTTCTTCACTAGCATCGGCAGATTACATGACAGTCTGAATACATTAAGGACCCCCACCTATTGCACTGTTGGCGACACCGATTCATACCCACCAGCTTGACAACCTTGGGCAGTCGCAATTTTGAGAATGCACACCTCTCAAATTCCGCATACGACATCGACCGAAACCGAATCTTGGCAATAGCCGAGGGGGTAACCACTCCAGAGATTCCATAAAGATTTCCAAAGATTCCCAACGATATTCATAGAAAGATTAACCCCGAAGGGGTAACCACTCCAAAAAATTCCAAGATTCCCTGAGATTTCATAAAGATTTCCAATGATTCCCAACGAGATTCCCATGCAACGAGTGGTTAACCCCTCGGCAATAGCTTTGGCTGAAACACCCATCGCGTTAGTAGACGACAAGGACCTACAGTTTTAGGTGGGTTCCGAACAACCACAGCCTTGATATACATTTCACTTGACATGCTGAACATATCAGAGGTGAATGCCGATCAGAGAAACTTTGATAGGATCGGTATCGAACCGGTGTGTGTGAGCCGTCTGTCAGTGTTCCACTGAAGACAGCCATGGAGACCATTCGGCTATCTACACTGATTGTGGATTGGTAACTAGAACGCCCCCACTAGAATCTCGCATGATGGTTTCTAGCAATATTACTTTCCTGTCGTTCGACTGGCAACTTTCAAGGGAGTTGCGTTTAAGGAGACATCACCAGGGTGATGTTATGTTCACTTGAACCAGAACAAAGCACTCTTTCTCATATTATCATCGAAACTAACTTCCTTATTGCAGTAAAAAAAAAACGTACTTACTCAGTCAATTCTTTTAATAACATAAAGTAAGTAAAAATTCTTTAAAATGACTTGGTTACTTCGCAATGTTTTCTCAATCAAACATCAGTAAACCCACTGATCCAAAATGTGGAGTCTGTTCGGTTGTGCAAACACTGTGAAGTAACCAGAAGTCATTTTAATGAATTTTTGCTTACTTTATGTTCTTAAAAGAATTGTCTATGTAAGTGCACTGTTTGTATTGCAATAAGGAGGTTAGTTTCGATAATATGAGAAAAAAAATGCTTTATTTTGGTCCAGGAATGATTCAGAAACCTTTTTGAGACATTGCAGAAACGTTTCCAGCAATTTTTCTGATGTACGGGAAATAAAGAAACATGACTGTATATAGGTACTGAGATACTGCTTGAAAAAGTACCTACCTACTTATGTATTTTCGCAACTTAACATCAAAAGTCGAAGCATCTTCGTAACGAACCTATTTCCAGGCCGAGGATGGAGTAGGAAACCTTGGCGCAGGCTTGCGTGTTACTGGCCACTGTTACTTCGACGCAAACTTTCGAAAACGACACTCCTAAGTCGAAGCACTGCGATAATCCGTCCGCACCTGCAATCAGGTTTCATTATGTTGATGGGTTAAAAAAATCGTGGCACTAGAATAGTTTTTTCTTACAATGTTTGAAGGAAACGGTTGAATATTCTGAAATATAACGTGAATTTTTAGTGCTGATACAGAGAACTGACACATATAGTTGAAATTTGAACGAAATCCAGTCTGAAGTATACTTCAGACCATTAACCCTCCCCCCCAATGTTTTGCAGAGCACGGGGTAGGTATTGTGCATACCTGTGAGTGCTTTGCTCATGACAGGTGCTCCTGCTATCTTGATTGTCAGCTTGGCATCAACTTCTACGCACGCAGCTTTCAGCTGCAGCACTTTGAAGCAGCAGGAGCGGATGTGGCCTTCGTCAGTGCTGCAGTCCACTCCCATTGCTCCCCTCTCTGAAATACGTCAACTTTTCTCGTGAACAGTTCACCTTCACATGGTTGACGATATGTCACGTTTAGAAGTTTCTTTGGGCCATTGTAGGGCATTCATTGGGCCATATAGCTATGCAGCAACATAATCGAGGATGTAGCTCCGACCTGTCGATATTTTGCCTGGCAAGGGGACAACTCGACTGTCACATGGGTTACTTCAAGATGGTCGCTAATATTGGTAGCAGTATCGATATAATATAATATCGTAGTTTTGGTTAGTCAAGCGGTAATTTACCTGCCGACTCCAGCAGATTCTTGAGGTCTGCCACATTTTTCTGCAGTTCCACTATTTCTTCGTCAGTTGCAGAAACACCTGTAACCAGGGAGAATCAATATTAGGTACTGTTTTATTTCTGAAATTGGAGGATTATGACTCATATTTTCTCTAACTTAAAAAGGTAATGTGTTTTGATTACCTTTGGCGTCCAAAGTAGCCTTGAGGGTCTCCAGCTCATTTTCTACTTCCACGATTCCTGCCACGGTGTCAGAAAGTGCTGTGGAAAACAAAAAGATCACTCATACTAAGTAAGTCACCCTTGCCTTCTCTGACTCACTTGCCCAAACGTGAGTTGCATAGTGACCTAAGGCTGAATTTCACCACTTTCCGATAGTGTCTTTTAACGAGAGGATTTAACGAACGGATTTAAAGTTATCGTATGTTTAGCTGACGACAAACGCCTTGCGCTTGCACTTGTTTCTCTGCGATCGCACTTGTCGTAAGCTAAACATACGATAACGTAAATCCTCTCGTTATAGACACTATAGGAAAGTGGTGAAATTCAGTCGTCTACTGTAGTAAGACTGGTCAGTGCGAGGCCTGTGCCCTCAGTCATCACTGATAATACGCTTACGAGAATAATAAATAAAAGAGGAATGATAATGTCGCATACCTAGTACAAGTTTTTCCGCTCTTTCCAGTTCCTTATTGCCATTGGTCGCTGATAAATCTGAAACATATTCACATGGATTAATTCAACTAATAGGTACAAACCCTCGGTGAGAGCCTTCCAAGGCATCGTAATAAGTTGGTAGAACGGATGACTTGAGGTGGGCATCATGACAGATTTCTTAGCGTGAGAGCTCGCAACTTTAGACCTACCGTTAGTGCTCGCCAAGGTCTCCTCACAGCTGCTATACCTACACTATTAAGGTAATAGATAGATCCTACATAAACGTGTTCTTCGAATGAATTTTTGACATGAATCTACACGTACTTACCTACCTCTGGTCCTTCGCTATATGTATGTACCTACCTTGAGTGTCAGCCGCGACGGCGGCAAGTACACCTGTGGACATAAAAAATAAAGTTTGTTAGATAACCATACAACAGGAATTGTTCTCGTATGCTCCAGCAGCTCCCGTGGCACCCCCATACTGGTTACTATCTGCTGTCCCTACAATAACTTCAGTCGAGGCTGCCACTGCTCCTAGGGGATGAGATGACTTGCCTGGAGAAGCCTCCCGGAGCATTTTGATACCCCACACGGCACATTTCGCGGGGGGGTTGCTGTATGCTGTAATTTGGTTGGGGAGCTCGACGAGTTTGGAGCCACTTGAACTAATAACTAATCAGTGCAATGGGGAAGAGAAGCAGACTCACCGAAGGCGACACACAGCACTATGAGTTTGTTCATGTTGGTTGCTGAGATGAGGCTCTTCCGGAACGCACATGCAGGAGAACTGTGTCTCAAAACATTCCCAGGGTCTATTTTATATCTCTCGTGCTATCTATTATGGGGCACCGCATATCCGTAGGTGGTTGCGGTTCGAATGTGAAATGAAAATTTCATTTCACATGCAGATTATTTAAATAATCTGCATGCTCCCTAAAATTCTCATGCACCGTCATCATGCACCATTCAGGATGCATGGTCGATAAGATAGGCGTCTGGTTGTGAGAATCGAGGAATGCTTTTTCCGACCTTTTTTGAGGACACTACCTACTTATTGGATGTTTATAAATATTCTGATCGAAGTAGATACCTACTCGTGTACCTAGCTGAGGGGTGGGGGGACAAGCCCAGCAACTAGACCGTTTCAAGAACTATCCGTCGTGCTCAGCTGGCAGCACTGCCAAATACCAGCTCCCCACCCATCGTGTAAACGACGGGGACCTACAGTTTTAGGTGGGTTCCGAACCACCACAACCTCGATATACATTTTCACATGACATGCTGAACATATCATAATAGGTGAATGCAGATCAGAAAAACTTTTTGGTAGGATCGGGATCGAACCGCCGGTGTGACCCGGCTCTCACTGCTCCTCAAAAGTCGACCATTTAGTCCACTGGGCTATCGAGGCTGTCTAGGTAACTAATACCTACCTTTACGCCTTTTAACGTCCGAAATTAACTGCATGGCCTTTGACCATTTTCACCAAGAAAAATCTACCTAGGTATAAGTATGTTGATTTAAGAGGGAACTCGTAACTTTGTGGTATTTTCTGCAATCCATGTTTAGTTAAACGTTAGTGGCCCACCGCCTCAACCAGATGAGTTAGTAGGTAGGTACCTATTAGGAACCACCACCGAAAAACTGTCAAAAATAACTTAGTCAAAACCCACGAAAAAGTAATAATAAAATCCTAAGCGCTTTCGACCTATAGACGGTCATCATCAGAGGGGTACAAGAAAGGAAGAGACAGATAAGTAAACCTACTTGGGCGTTAGCCGGCCCGAAGTAAGTTGATCTGTGCTTACTTCGGGCCGGCTAACACCCAAGTAGGTTTATCTGTCTCTTTCCTTTCTTGTACCCCTCTGATGATGATGATGCGCGGCGATACCTACTTACCTACAAATAAGGGTAGGTACCTATACCTATTCAAGCCAACAGAAACTCTACTAATATCAGCGTGCTCAACTTAGAAGTTTGTACTTAATTATAAGTAGGTAATAAAGTACTACCTTTCCAAATTTGAGCCAAATCGGTTGACTGGTGTGACCTCTAGCCGCGCTACAGACGAACATACGGACGTACGTAGAGGTACCTACGTCGGACGGACATAACCTAAAAACCACTTTTTTGTTATTGGGACCTTTGAAACGCCTTTTGCAATGAAAATCTCAAAATCAAAATTTCGCACGATAACATAACTTTCTCAGCCCATGTACCATGTACCTACCTACTTGCCTACCTACTTAGGTATTACATACGGGCGAGAAAGTAAAAAATGTGAAAAGAATGGAAATAATGCATGTCCTGAACCTGAAGTGAGTTAATTATTTTAAAAAGTATAATGATAGAATAATGAAAGTAGTTTCGACAGTTTCGACTAGGCGTCTTCCCGCTAAAATTCGCTTCCAAACAATATATCGATATCGAAAATAGAAAGATAGATTACTAGTTAATCGATATTTAATCGACGTGAAGTAAACAATCAGACGTGTGTTTTCTTTTTGTTTTTTGATTGAATTTCTCTTTATTTTGACATTTAAGGCATATTGACAATGAATAAGAAGAACGAAAGGAAATATAAAATAAGAGCGAATAAGAAGAGAGAAAGAAAAAATCAACCAAGAATGTGTGAAGATTGGCAGTCTAATATTTTAAGGGTTGTTGACAGGATGTCATATATACTGAAAACGAAAGAAATGTCAGATTGTGCCTTCCTTGTGGGCTGCGAGCCCAATCAAGAGGTTCTTGAAGCACACAAACTGATTTTGGCCATGTCTAGCTGTGTATTTAAAGCTATGTTCTTCGGCGAGCTATCAGAGACGCAGACGCCAATACATGTTCCAGACATCGAGCCAGAGGCCTTCAGAGGAATGCTCAGCTATATTTACACCGAAGAGGTAGATTTGACCAATGCTGAGGGAACCCTGCGGCTGTGGGCTGCCGCGGTAAAGTACCAACTTGGAGATCTTGCTGGCCAATGTGCGGAAAGTCTTTCTATGTTGATAGATGAAGAGTCTATATGGAGCATTTACGAACATGCCAAACTATTTTCTAACGATCGTCTGATTGAGGACTGCCTTGATGTTATAACACGTGGCGGCGGCAACTACGGTTCTCCGCTGTCTTCAGAGAGTTTTGGGGATGTCACTTTGGAGACGCTTCACACTGTCCTTGATGCAGAACAGCTGAACATTGACTCGGAGGTTGAAGTTTTTCAAGCACTGGAACTATGGGCCAAGAAAGAGTGCAAACGTCAAGATTTAGAGGATAACACTGAGAATCTCCGAAAAGTGTCTGAGGGTGCCGTTGAAAAAATCCGCTTTTTGACGATGTCCCCTTCGGAATTTGCGAATGGGCTATGTGTGTCTCCTCTGCTGACAATGCGGGAATCCTTTGCCATTCTGGCCAACCTGCATAATCCAAAAAAAGTTGGTTCTGTAGTTCCGATGCCACCGGGGTTTTCAGTTTCCGTTTCTAGGCAGGGCCGTAGCACATCCCAATTAACCCTCATCCGCCCACGGATTGTTTTTAATCCACATTTTGATGAAACTTGGTAGATATGTTCTTGATACTATTCTTAACGTTAAGTTTTATCAACATTAATTTTTTTGGTGACTCGTTTTTGAGATAACTGAAGTTTTAGGATGGTACCATAATGTACCGCCGGGCGGATGGGGTGCTGGAATTTGGAAATTTAGGATGAATCAATGTGAACCAAAATCTAATTTACATATCCTCATGAATTTATTGAAAATACGAGTTAATTGGTGTGGAACCCTTTGAAACATGCAACACAGAGGACAATGCTGCTTTTTCACACTCTGTGCGACACCGAACCTTGCAGTCTGCTCCTCCACAGCGTCTTCGTGGATCTGTGGCCACAATCAGGTGACTCACGCCGTCGTACCTGATGGAATTCAGGACTTTCTTGTTAGTGCCAGGAACTGGGGCCCTCATCAGGGTCTTGGTGCTGACACTTGCGTCAGATAAGTCAGCACGATTTCCCTGCGGAATTCTAACTGAGGCATACCTGGAGAAGTCTTCCTCTTCAGGCTCCATGCATTGTGAACCGCCACATCCACAAGCCAGGTGTCAATTGGAAAATACCACTTTTTTCCACGGATTGAGATTCGGTATAACGATATGTTCTCATCCATGCGACAACTCCCCCCATGTTGTTATTATAGACACTCACAATTTTCGGAAACTTGACAGAAATTTTCTTTTTTTCAAGTACTGAGTACCTTTGGGCTGTGTGAACTGGGTTTATTCCAACCCGGTTGGATGCCAATGTGACAATACCATTGTCCTTGTATTGGACAACGGTGCCGCCATCAGTCACTTTAGGGTCAGTGGTAAAAAACAATTCGAATAACTCCACGCAAGACAAATTTGAATATTTGCTGTAGTCAAGTTGGGGAAAAGCATAAGACGTATTGGCTTCTATATCCGCCTCTTGGTGCCACGTCTCCAAGTCAGTTTTTATCATTGGCCAGACTGGATGACTACTTTCAGTATCCGTGTCTTCCATCTGTGCTGTGGGTCAGCAGCGACTGTAGGGCTAGTCTCCATCATTTCTGGACAGGGGAGGCTGGTGGGGAGGCTGGGCGGCGGATGACGGCTTCGGCCCAAAGATTATCGACAAGCCCACCGTCTTCCTCTCCAGAATCCTCATCAGACTGCACATGAGCCTGTGGTGGTTCAATGAAAATTGCCTCAGTCTGATAAATTAATTCATCTAAGAGCTTTTGAAGGTGAAGGTGCCTGCAAAATAACATTACCCGCATCACTACAGTGCATCCGCCCACTGGTACCGTATAGTACGAGTACCTCGCCGAACTTGTGCGGAGTCCGCAAACACAGACTTTAGCTCCAGCTTTCCTTGCCGAAGAGTAGATAGTTTATTATGGAGAGTTTCCATGGTTTCTTTTGTGCCACACTTGGCCAATAAGGCAGTTTTGAGATCTCCAAAACGAGTTTTTGCTTTTCCCTGAATTCTGTTCTTACACACAAATGAGAGCAATCCTAGTTTAAATCGAGAGAAGTTCACCGTTGATAGCATAGTGCTAGTCGGTGCTGACAACGTCAAGAGGCAAGCCTGGCCCCTTGGACGTATTTTGGAATTGGTTACCTGGTAAGGACGGTGTGGAGCTCGTTGCACGCTTGCAAATGGCTCATGGTGAGTTGTTTAGGCCGATTCAGCGACTGTATCCACTTGAAATGCCCGAGCTTACAGGTGAGTACACAGCATCTTACGATGACCCTAAACATCAACTGGAGACTTCCGAAGTTTCAGGTGAGAGCTCAGTTTCCCACGATACCTCTAAGCATAAACAAGAGATGCCCGAACTTTATTCAGATGAAAAATCTGTTTCCTATGAGACTGCTGAGGCTAACGTTGTTTCACGAAAGGGACGCTTGATTAGGGCCTCTCAGAAACTTGACTTGTAAACTTTGTATTTGCTAATTTTAAGGTGCTCTTACTTTTAGTGTTACAACAATGAGACACTGGCTCAGTGTTGCAACAGGTGGGAGAATGTTATGTTAAGTAGGTAAACAAAGTTTGATAAGTATTTTGGCAGCAATTATTTTATACTTTGTAGAAGTTGGTACCTGTACCTATGATTTGTTGGGTCTAAAAGAAAATGGCGTAAAACAAGTAGGTAGGGTACCTTTTGTCTTTATTCATCCCAATAAATAGAATTTAAAACTCTTTTCCGCCCGCTGGTACCGTATGGGACCAGAAATTCCTGTTGAAACACATGACTCTTCTGGGAACAGCTTGCAGAAATGTCAGATGAATGCTTCTATTTTGCGTTTCGCAATGCATCTGCGTTTTATAAAAAATCAATCAACACTCAGTGTTTTGATTCTCTTCAGTCTCTGATGATTGTCTTCAGAGTCTGCCATTGTTTTCGCAATGTCATATGAACGCAAGTAAGTATTTTTATTTTATTTTCTTGATTTTCGTTTTTGAGGTTACTGAGATACATTTTAGAACTGCCAAACCATTGTTTTTTAACGTTTTTCAATCAACGAAGTGTTAGGTGACTTATGTAGGCTACACAATGACTTTTAGCAGGCTGGTACGTGCCTACAGGCGGACATCAAAAGGGAACAGAAAGAATACTGAGGTATAGGTACTGCTTGAAAAGGTAGATATGTATTTTCCCGTTCAGTTCAGACATTGAAGCATTTTGTTACCAAACCAAACTCCCCAAAGACGGCGGAGAAGGAAACTTTGGCGCAGACTTGCGCGTGTCTGGGCACTGTTATTGCGACGCACGCTTTCAGAGTCGGCACTCCCAGCCCGAAGCACTCCTTCAATCCATCCGCACTTGCAATCAAGTTTCATCCGGATCAGAAGACGACGACCAGTGCTTGTTTACGTTTTTTCTGAACATTATATGAGGATACTATTGGATATTTAAATGTTGCGAAATATAATATGTATTTTTAAGGTCGACTACACGTACTTGGTTCGCAATGGTACCTACGTACTTCAAGCCCTACTCCGAAGTTACAGGGCGAGTGAAAGGTGTTTATAGGGGGATGTAAACCTGAGACTCTTTGTCGTGAGGTAGTGTTGTATTTTTGCATGAAATGGAGTTATGAGCCCACAGGAGCGGTTTTAAACAGTCAACTACCAGTCCACATGTTTGTTTGACAGATAGCAAAAACACAACACTACCGCACGCGGAATATTTTTTTGTCACGTTTCGGACTAAAAATGTATGATTTTATCGTTGTTAAAAGAAAAGCTTGATAAATGTTTGTAATATTTTTCGCCGCCATGTTACATGTTGACAATTTTTATTTCACTTACGGAAGTGGGTAATTGCAACACCATTTCTCTACTTTTTCTCCTGTAAAAGCTAAATAAGTGTCCTACTTTCACTCGTTCGTTTCGCGTTCAAATAGCACACTATGTTTAGCTTTTAGAGTAGACACAACCAATACGATATTGCAATTACCAGTCTCCGACAGCACTAATATGTAAACATTAGTTTTGTCGAATATTTACTTTCGCACAGTGGTTTTGGTGGAGTTCGTCGAGAATGTATATACAGCCTTAACGGCTGAAATAACAGGCTGTGTTGTAATTTTACGATCAGTTTCGGACACATGTTTTGTTGACAAAAATCACTCGATTGTAAAATCACAACAAAGCCTGTTAATTGGGTGTGGCACCAGAGTGGTTTTTATACTTTCTCCCGTACCTATGTAATGCATGCATGGGCTGAGAAAGTAATGTCATTACGGCCGTTATAATCAAATGAAGAAACAAGTAGGTAATTTGCGCACCCGCCGAAACTTCACCATTCAGTGGATATGCTTGAAATCCGGTGTGCATGTGCTTAAAATTACCTATTGCCTAGGGGTGTGCAAAATATCTTTTTTATAAAATCATAACTGTGGCCAAAAAAAAATAATGACTTGAAAAAATCTAAATTTTTGTTTTTCAGTAGCGCAAAAAATATACGTACCTACCTACGATGCGATAGATCGGTTCGTTAATTTTGTTACAGGAGACACAATATAAGTTTTTTTTTTAAATGGTAATAAAATGTTGTGCCTTGACCGGGGGTAAGCAGCATACCTGTGAGTGACTGGTTGATGACAGTTCGATCTGCGATCTTGACTTTCAACCTGGCATCCGCGCCACTGTGTACTTCTACGCACGCAGCTTTCAGATTGAGAACTTTGAAGCAGCAGGACCGGATGTTGCCTTCACTGTTGCAGTCTACTCCGACTGCTCCTCTCTCTGAAAACCATCAACATTTCTTGTTAGGACCGAACATGCATTCGCTATTAAATAATATGTCTTTCTAGTGGCCGAAACTGACGGGCAGTTCGATAATTTTACGATCGAGTGATTTTTGTGAAGAAAAAAAAATTTGTCCGACAGTAACCGCTCGTAAAATCACCGAACAGCCCGAGGTTGTGTACCTAGTTTTACCTATGTGTAGCGTTAGGAGCTTAACGCGTGATTAACGACCAAAGAATCCGGAAGAGACCCAGCAGGATCGGACCAGCAGGTACAAGCACATTCAATTATCACCTTCAAACACATTGTAAGGAGATAAGGCAGCCATGATGCAATAAATTGAGGACAGTTCTTCTTAGAGGAACTATAGATACGTTCTGTTTGAATGGGATAATTGAATGTGTTTTTTCAGGCGTTAGGTTAGGTTAGGGGTAACTTACCTGCCGACTCCAGCAGCTTCTTGAGGGCTGCCACATTTTTCTGCAGTTCCACTATTTCTTCGTCAGTTGCAGAAACACCTATAACCAGGGAGAATAAATAATAGTGTTACATTTGCAAAATGGGGGGATTCTGGGATTCGTATATTTACGATCAGCACAAGCGCTTAGTGGTATGAACCTCCAGTATCAGCTAGACCTCAACGCTGCCTTACGTAACAACTGACAAAGGTTGGTTGGGGTCTCTTCTAACAGAGCTCCCGTTCATATACTTAAATAAGTAATGTATTATATGTTACCTTTGGCGTCCAAAGTAGCCTTCAGGCTTTTCAGCTCATTTTCAACTTCAACGAATCCTTCCACTGTCTCAGCAAGTGCTGCGAAAATGACGAAATTAGATTAGCTACATCACTCTTAGCAAGGTCAAACATAACTATACGTCACTCTCAGCTACGTCATTCATAGCTAGCTCACTCTCGGCTACGTCATTCATAGCTAGCTCACTCTCAGCTACGTCATTCATAGCTAGCTCACTCTCAGCTACGTCATTCATAGCTAGCTCACACTCAGCTACGTCATTCATAGCTAGCTATCACTCTCAGCTACGTCATTCATATAGCTCTTGGTAAAGTCATCAAGTAGAATACTTTATTTTGCCGTTAACAGTCCACTAGCTAACGTTAAGATAAGGGCGCTATCGGCAGGATCGTGAAGGTACCAACTTTTCTATCGGGAGGATAACACTATAGTGAACTTTAGGGACATCATTATTTTCAATCAAGGCTTGGATAGAACATAATGTTACATACTTACCTTCTAGAAGTTTTTCCGCTTTTTCCATGTCCTTGCCATTGGTCCCTGACAAATCTGCAACAAATTCACATGGATTAAAGCATGTAAGGCAGTTCAGTCAGAAGCTAGACAGATGATTTTATGGCGCAATTTCTTCTAGACGGTTCAATTGGAAAGACTGACTCCTTGCCTGTGATTGGATGTTTGACGAGTACCTGGTCCTTATTCAGACACTGGAACATACCTTGAGTTTCAGCAGTGACCGCGGCAAACACACCTGTGGACATACAAGATAAACTTTGTTAGATAACGATGCACCAGCTCCAGCTTCAGTGCCAGGATTGCATGAGGCCTCAGAGTAGAGGCATGCAAACTTTTTCAGCTATTTATGAATGCACTAATAAATTGGTTGGGAGCTTAATGCGTTTCGAGCCATCTTAGGCTGAATTTCACCACTTTCCGATAGTGTCTATAACGAGAGGATTTAACGAACGGATTTGCGTTATCGTATGTTTAGCTTACGACAAGTGCGTTCGCAGAGAAACAAGTGCAAGCGCAAGGCACTTGTCGTAAGCTAAACATACGATAACTTAAATCCTCTCGTTAAAAGACACTATCGGAAAGTGGTGAAATTCAGCCTAAACTGATGAATGAGTAACAACATGAGACTCACTGAACGCGGCGCACAGCACGAACAATTTGTTCATGTTGAGATGAGGTTGTTCCAAAATACACAGGAGAACTATGTCTCGAAACATTTGCACGATCTAATTTAAATCCATCCTACTATCTGTTTTTTAGGATGAGGTTTAGAACCGCGTATCCGCGAAAAATTCCAATGGGAATAAAATAGTCTCCCCGCTAAATTCTCACCCGCGTGGTGCAGCGTTCAGGAAGTTCGGTCGATAAGATAGCCGTCTGGTAGCGTGATTCGGGAAATGTGTTGCAAATACTCAAGCAGGGGGGTAGGTACTATTAGCTAACAGGCACCAAACTTCTTGGCCTTGGCACAGCAGCCCTAGAAGGGACACGTCGTATTGGGTGCAGGCTCCCACGATGAGTCGATAAAAATTCGTTAGAATTAACATACTAAAAAAAAATGTATAAGTATTCCGTCTTTAACTACCACTTCCTTACGTTACAATGTTATGTTACTTACGATGTTATTTAGTTAGTAGATGGGTAGGGGAACAAGCCCAGCAGCTAGACGATATCAAGAATTATTCATCGTGCTCAGCAGGCAGCACTACCGAATACCAGCTCCCCACCCGCGAAATCGACGTCATGTCTTCTTTCCTTTAGGGTTTAGGGTATCCTAAGGGGATCACAGCACTGATAGGCAGCTTGCAGCTCGGCACTGTGCCTTCTTTCAAACAGGGTTTTTCGGTTGGGAGGTCTGAAAAACACAAAAACATAATCAGATTATAAGGTAGGTACTAACGTTTATCAAATGGGATCGGTGATTTTCATTTACAATCACCTGAACCAAAACACACTTTTATTTACACTGTTTTTCCTACTTCTAAGTAATCATAGCCGTAAATATTTGGGTGATTTTGTAGTAGAACCATTAGGTAAGTGTGCCTTGCCAATATACTGTTGGGATCAAGTTTGATTTAAATATGGGTGTGAACTCTAGGTAGGTAACTCGTTATCATCACAAACAACTAAGCGTCTACCTTACTTACCTACGTGGGTTTTATTGACACCTAGCTACACAAACCTGGAGGAAAAAATGCCGGCTGGACTTGAACAACACCACGGTCTACAGGTGACTCTGCCTCTGACTCTGCCATGACTTTACATAAGTATCCTCAACTGAAAACACAAAATGATATAAGAAATGCGAGAACCAGTCTCAGTAACCGAGAGACTCTAGACGGCTAATATTATAAGAACACACAGGTTCCATCCCGATCCTTTCAAAATTTTCTGATTGGCCTTCACCTCTGATATGTTCAGCATGTCAAGTGAAATGTATATCGAGGCTGTGGTGATTCGGAACCCACCTAAAACTGTATCTCACCGGCGGCGTCGTGTAGGTAGCTGGTATTTTGTGGTAGTGCTGCAGGCTGAGCACTATGGAACATTCTTGAAAAGATCTAGTTGTTAAGCTTGTATAAACACAAGGTCTACCTACCTTTATAGTAGCAACCATTTTTAATAATAAAACGCACTTATTTTAAGAAAATCCACCAAAATAGGTACCTACAACAATGTCTCATGTCTACATTTTTCAAACGGCCATCTTTCTTTTTTTGGGCCTAAGAAACTCATTTTGGGCCCACTCTTCTGTTTTTATTTAGCGCGAAATTTAAATTCTAGATTTTATTTAACAAATTTGTGACATAAAATAATTATTATTATTCATGAATCAGAAACATTAGTAAAAAATGGTCTTTAGGTACATAGTTCTGTGTTAAAATAGTACTTATTATATTATTCCATGGGTAGGGTAGTTGGTACTTACCTACCTACCAATTTACTAAGTAGTAGGTAGGTAGGTAGGTACCTCCTATTTTTTGTAACACGCTGGTTTCAAAAATTTTAAATTATAATTTACCTAATGACAGAGAGACTTTTTTCGAAGTTAGTACCTATACCTACCTACTTACTCACCTATAGGTGTAAAAAATGGTAGAATAAATAATATGATAAATTGTTGAGAGTCTGGACGTGTACCTTGTAGCAATGTTGTCTAAATTTTACACACCGGTCCCGTATAGTAACGCTGATTACTGAGTCGTGTGAGGTCATTAAAGGTTTGGGCTTATTTTTTGATCCCAGAATAGTTCTTTACAGAACTATAAATCAAAATATTATAGAAAATAGGTACCTACACATTGCTTGAATGTCCTGCCATTAATTTAATGTAGGTACCTTTTTGGATGTTTCTTTACATTTTGGTACCTAGAAGAAGGAATACGAATGAAAACTGAGCTGTTGTTTCTGTAGGCATTTATTTTTGCCATTTAATTGGGCAGGCTCAAGCATCTTTCTATCTTAGCAATTTCTGCAATAACACGGAAGGAGACCTTGGCGCAAAGTTGCCCGTTCTCGGGCACGCGAAGTCTGAAGCAGACTTGCGCCACCGGTATTCCCAGCCCGAAGCATCTCTTCAGTCCTCCAGCACCTAAAATCAAGTTCCATTAGGATCAGTTCCCTGGCGATGACAATGCCCACTATCTGCGGCAACAGTTCCATTTTTATTTGTTTCGAAATTCAGTTGGCTGGATTACACCCGCAAGGGAAACAAGCGCAAGCGCAAGGCACTTGTTATAAGCTAAACATGCGATAACATAAATTTGACACACACATCTGAGACACAGTATCTATCTATTTATCTAGTATAGTATCTAAGGGTCACCACGTAATTCTGTTTATGTTCTTTCAATAATTTTTTGAGGAAACTACTGGAGATTAACGTTAACGGTTAACGTTAAACTCCAATTAAATTCCGATTTTTGCACGGTAAGAACCGAATTTAACTGGAGTTTACAAGTTAACCGAGTATGGTGGGACGCACCCTAAGTCTATTTAACGTCAGAACCCAGTGAGCTATGTTGCGACTCTACGATCGAAAGATTTTTGTGAATAATAACTTTGCCCAAAACTACTCCGTCGTTAGGGGGCGTCCCACCATACTCGGTTAAGAGAAAAACGGAGATTATCTGGGAAACGTAACATAACTAATCGACGATTACGTTTTCTTCTGCACCTTTTATGAAGAAATTATTCGATATTTACTTATATGTTCTGAAATATAGTATGTCTATAGTATGTCTTTTTAAGAGGCTATGTTGTGATTTCACAATCGGTTAAGTTTGGGCAATTTTTTTATGACAAAAATCACTCGATCATAAAATCACAACATAGCCTCATAATAAGACATATAACCTATATTTCAGAAAATCTAAATATCTAATAGTTTCCTTTATAAAGTGTGCATAAAAAAACGTAAACAAACACGATTGTGTGGTCGCTCTAAAACTCCCTTGGCGTTCCCTTCCCCTTGCTTGCATACCTGCGAGTGATGTGCTGTGAACAGTTTTTTCAGCAATCTTGATTTTGATCTGCGAACTACCGTGTAGTTCTATGCAAGCGGCTTTGTAATTGAGAACTTTGAAGCAGCAAGAGCAGACGCCACCACTGCAGCCGCAGTCCCCTCCAACAGCTCCTCTCTCTGAAAATATTTCGATTTTTTTTTGTATTATTTTTATAGGTAGGTAGGTAAGTAGGTACCTATGCTCACCAAGTTGGGCATAACAGAGGAGTATGATCGAGTCGACCCAACGTAACTTCATAGGTGTCTTTGTTTGAGAAGAAACAATTCCCACGTCTTATAACAGGCTACGAAAGGGTCCTAGTGCGTAAGAGAAGGGTCTGATAGGGTCAGCTAACGAAAAAGATATTTAAATTTGTAAGATGGTCCAACATAAACTATTATACACTCCAGATCAGCCTTGTTAGCATGTTACTTTTTAAAAAAAGTTTCTAAAAAAAAAAAAAAAAAAAAGTGTAGGTAAGTACGTCTTTTTAAGATAAATGAGACAGATAGACATCTGTGAAGTTCCGAACTCAAACCTGTGAGGACACGAGTAGGCCTCCAGTGAGAGGCACCTTGTTGAGGGCTCGCCATGATATAAGTGCCAACATAATTAATTCGTTCAAAGAATAACTTGAAACTTTCGGAAATTTTCTAATCACCGTGTGACATTTCAAATGTCCACTATCGTAAATCCTCTCACGCTACTCGCTGGGTAGATGTGAGACGAACGCCAGTAACGAGTTACCTACCTGCCGACTCCACCAGCTCCTTGAGAACCGCCACATTTTTCTGTAGTTCCACAATTTCTTCGTCAGTTGCAGAAACACCTGTAACCAGGGAGAATCGGTTATATTTAAAAAGGGTGACTGTCTAAATCAGTACCTACTTTTGTTAGAATTACGATACTGCTCCGGCCTGCCCAGAAAAAAAAATGAGTAGCACTGCAGGCATCTTCGGAACCAACCCCAGCGCTTGTGCCCCTAAGTGAGCACAGGAGCCATGCCACCCTCCAGTAAACGTAGCCCAATGAGCTATCGGACAAAAGCTGGCTGGATTCCATTCTAACCAAAGTCTCGATTACTTACTTGAAATTATAGATAGGTAGCTAATGTATTATTACTTCTTACCTTTCGCTTCCAAAGTGGCCTTGAGGATGTCCAGCTCATTTTCTATTTCAACGATTCCTACCACAGTGTCAGAAAGTGCTGTAAAAAAGAAGAAATTACCTACGTCAGCTAGGTCACTCTTTCATTCACATATCTTGGACAATTTTTTTTGTGACAAAAATCACTCGATCGTAAAATCACAACATAGCTTCATGAGTAATGACGTTAAAAAGACATATTATATTTCAGAATACTTAAATATCCAATAGTTTCCTCACAAAGTTTGAAGTCCAAACGTAAAAAAATAGCGAATGTATATTCAGCCTTCATAGTCCACCACGAAACCTTACGATATGGGCCTTATTAGAGGATGGTGAAAGGCACCAAATTTTATTTTCTGGATGATAACGCTATAGGAGAGGATAGGCTTTTAGGAGACACTATAGGAACTGCTGAAACCCTCCCCTTGCATAATTATTTTCAATCAGGGATAGGTACATACCTAGTAGAAGTTTTGTTGCATTTTCCAGGTCGGGGTCCACGTCCTCTGTCTCTGACAAATCTGCAACATAATCACATGGACTAAATCACGTAGGTACAGGTACGAAACCTCGAGCCTTCCAAGGTATGGTAACTTGGCAGAAGGTGGGCATCATGGCAGATTTCTTAGCGTGGGAGCTCGCAACCCTACACAAAGCGACTACTCACCGACGTGTTCTGCAACCTTTTGTACCAATTTATAGATGAGGTAGTAAGTATACTCCACGCGACTCTTGGATGATAGTAAATTCAGACTGGATAAGCTACAGATACAGCTACAGATCAATGTGACCTTTCTTTTCAAGTCTACTTCTGGTTCAAAAAAAAAAAAAAAAAAAAAATTGGAAACTGTGTTTTTTTAAAACAATGTGTGAAGTTACTGTCATCCAAGATGCGCGTGGAGTATAGCTACGAGAACGATTTTACTAATTTCGTCTTATAACTACATGACCTGGTCTTTCAAAGATTGATAGTAATACATACCTTGAATGTTAGCAGTGACGGCAGCAAAGATACCTGTGGATGTGCAAGATAAACTGTGTTAGCCCTCCACTCTATCTAAAATTATTTTACGAAAAAAAAAAAAAAAAAA